>CAEFZX010007851.1:0-145145 GCA_903066825.1 Alfaro cultratus
TAAATATGTACTAAACAAAAAAGAGTAAAACAACTGAAAATACGCCTTATATTCTAGTTTCTTCAAAGTAGCAACCTTTTGCTGTGATTACTACTTTGCACACACTCTGCATTCTCCTGATGAGCTTCAAGAGGTCGTCACCTGAAATGGTTTTCACTTCACAGGTGTGCCCTGTCAGGTTTTTCTACAATCTAATCTACAGTATTCATAGTCATGAAAATAAAGAAAACTCATTGAATGAGAAGGGTGTGTCCAAACTTTTGGTCTGTACTGCAGGTAGTCAGCCAGGTTCTTTTCTGTTATAAAAAAAAAAGGTATGAACCTTTTTTTAGGTTCATACCTTCATTTTAAACTGAAGCTTACAGTTTAAAATGACAAAGCAAGGAAAAAATGACTAGAAAAAGTGAGAGGATAAAAAAAAACAGAAAAAGAAATACTGTAAATAATTGTGTTTGAAGCAGAGAGAATCCTCCACTTGACAAATTCCTGACATCCTGAGCTCATTTTTGGTTTATTTCTTTTATTTAATGGGTAAAACAAGGTTATTTTTGTCAAAGTAGGATTACATAATTTTCCATTCTTTAAAAGTAGAAGATATGTCATCATTTGTTTATAAAGACCTGAATATTTGAAGTCGGATCCTAATTTTCGAATGTCAGTAACTCTCCAGATTCGAGTCACATAATCAGAACGAGACATTTTTACAACCACTGTATGCAAGTGTGTTTGGTGTATTTTTTCCTCTTCTCCAAATTTATTTATTCTTCAAATGAAATGTTCTGTCAAGTAGTTTCAGAAGCTGCAGAAAACTTGCATCAGCACATCGGCCAGCTGAAACTCTCTAAAGCTCACTTTCTCTGGCAATCTCTCTTCACAAGCGTCTTCTTCCCTCCCTTTACAAAATCGACATCAGTTATGTAAGCGGTTGCAGAGGTAATTAGTGACTGAATAATTAAGGATGTGGCTGTAACCGTTTGATGGTGTGTGTGTGTTTGTATGCCTGTGTGTGACAGAGTGAGAGATAGATAGAGGACTTTTGGAAGGACTCTACTGTGTGAATCAGCATCTCTGCTGTGGTATGAACACTGACACCTCTCCTTCTGATAAAAAACACCAACAGGCACCAGGAGTTTGAGCAAAGTAAACTGCAAGAGTGGAGAGTCATCGTTTCTCACTTTGTTTGCCAGAACCTACAGTTATTGAAAGCCACCCACACCCCTCTTTGGATTACCATTAATTTCTTGTGGCTGGTCGAGCATTTGCTGAGCTTCTTTTCTTTTAAAAACTAATGGCCAGAGTGCATTACAGTACACTCTTTACAGATGCATAGACATATGAAAACTGCAGCACTATGTTTTGATTTAAAGCCCCTTTTTAAGTCAGTAATAGCAAAAAGGCATGGATAAACTTATGTTTATGGCTGTGGCAAAAGACTGGAAATCAATATAACAAATTAAGCACTAATGCTAAAGGTGAACAGGTGTCAGGTGAAGTAAGCGACATGACATTAAGTAGGGTGACTATAAGTAAATAAGTAAAAAGTAAAGCTTGGAATAAAACAGAAAAAGTATTTTTGTTTGATAGTTTGATAGATGGTACATTATCAGACATATTTCCTGAGCAAAAACAAAACGTCTTTTTGAAAATATCCTTTCATTTATTGAGGTAAAGTGTATCTGAACCAAGACAGCCCTCTCTGGAAAATGGACATGTTAAATCATTAATTATCTCAGGTTAACCACATCTTCTGAAAAGCTGAGTTAATTTCCCATGCCTGCCAAACCATCAAGAATCTGCTTAACTGAATAATAAATAAATACAACCTGTCTGACATGACAGGCTAAAATCTCTCAAAAAGTAAGTCTGCAAATCCAAGAATAGATGAGAGATAAAAATTACCGTACTGGATCTGGATCAGCCTGGGTAGTCATTTCAAAACCTTTGGGACTTCATTATGCCAGAGAGAGATATTATCTAAACAGTAAAGTTTCGCAAGAGAGCCTGACCTACCCAAATTACTTTAACATGTCACTGACAGCTCATGAAGGAGGTCACAAAAGAACCCAGAACATCTAAAGTACTGCAAGACTCACTTCCCTCAGTAAATGTCAGTGTTTATTATTTAACAATAAAAAAAGAGAATGGGCAAAAATGTCTAACCCTCCAAAAAATGACTTAAAAACATTCCCCAAAAAACATCTTGATGCTTTCCAAGTTATTAGAGGAATGATGGAACAGATGGTGTTATAAGGTTTAAGTCCCATTACATTTGGTGTAAAACTAACACGGATTGTCAGAAAAAGATCTTCATACTGACAGTCAAATATGGTGTAGATAGCGGGCTGGTCCATGGCTGTTTAGCTACTTTAAGATTAATGAATTAATTAACTAGATTGAATAATGTACTGGATGAAATGTACTGTTTGATAACTAAGGTCAATTAGAATATACGTATGTGTGTGATTGAAACTACTTTTTTATAGAGTGCCTCGAGATGACATTTGTAGAGAATTGAAAATATATAAATAAACTGAGCTGAATTGGATACCTGTTGATTAATAAATCAATACCTGTTGATTAATAAATTTATTTCAGTATTAGTTTTTAAGTCGTTAACCACTTGCGCTCCATTAGACCTTTGTGAACTCCTACATCCATGTGCCCCACCTGTTCCCTAGAGTCAGCAGACTACAGACTTTTACTTTATGCTGCAAACTCAGAGGTGAAAGAGCATTTTGAGTTTTGGTCCCAAGCTATGGAAGGCTTGTCATTGCATATTAAGCAGGCACATTTATTTACTGCTTTTTTATTTAGTAAGTAAAACATACTTTAACTGGCTTATAACTCAGTACAAGTTGTTAAATGTGACATTTTTCTGGTTGTTTTTAGCATTGTATACTCTGCTAACCTTTACTGTTCTAATAAGAGTGTCCCTTTTTTCTCTTAAGTTTGATTTTAATGTACAGCACCTGTTGTGCTTCAAGATACAACATCCACCCCTTCAAATTCTCACCAGTATTATATAAACCCAAGACGATACAAAGATAATGAACTATTTATACAACCATTGTTTCCATCTATCAATCACAAGAAATTTTTATTGTATTGAAGAGAACACGCTTAATAATATCATTTAACGACCTACAAAGAATATGTAAATGCACCCATCTTCACATCATCACATCCATTGTCACAGAGACATAAATGACAGATTACATTTTAAATATCCTATGAAGGGAATGTCACTTATTTTTGTTTTTAGGGTTGTATATTGGAGTTAATTCTGGTCTGGTTTATAATAAACTCAAAGGGCCTTTCCAGGAACATCAATATCATTCTGTTACATGGTTGGTTCAATATCATTCTGTTACATGGTTGGTTTAAAAGTCGTAAGGGATTATAGTACACAATCTGTGTACCAAATACTTAGAAAACGGTCACAATGCCAAAAACAAAAGTTTTGTGAAGGTAAGCCAAAAACTCTTTAAAACATCATTCCATAAATCTGCTAGAAGTCAGATTGCAGCAGCCTTTAGCTGTGGATTGATTTTGCACTATACAAAACGGAAGTGTTTTTCTTTACAGTGTATGAGTCAAAAAACAGAACACAACCGAACTGTTCTGTCACAACTTTTGCTGACTTTGTCCAAGTAACACCTGAACATGCACCTGCAATGCTCATAACACCTCCTCTGGTAATTCATCCACAAGAGGTACTTTTTTCCATGACAGTCCATAGATCTGACTACAAAAGGCTTTTATCCTGTACCTACAGTGTCCTCAGTCTTCAGCACACAAATGTTTTTATGTCCTCAAAACTTTAATGTACAAAATATGGTTTTGTCTAAATTCTTGTCAATAAAAATCAATGTTGCTCTTAAATTAATCATTTGATTTTGCTATTTCAGAAATACAGAAAGTTTTAAAGTAATCCACAATTTACATTTTTGCTAAAATCTTTAGATAGAAAGATTAAGAATTTCCCCCAGGGACAGATTTTTGATCAATTTCAGACTGGTTATGAGGCAGATTGATTTTGGAACGTATTCACAGCGCTTCACTTTTGTAGCGTTATAGACTTATTCCAAATTATATTTTGGTGCAAATTTTACTCTTATTACGATACCATGGGAATTTTGGCAAATTTATTAAAAATAGAAAACCAAAAAATGAAAAATAAAAAATCACACTTCCATAAGTATTCAGAGCCTTTGTGTATGACTTTGTTGATTCATCTTTGGCATCTTTTACAGACACAAGCTTAGCACATCAATCTTTAGACAGTTTTGGCCATTCTTTTTTGCAGTTCTTTTCAAACTTCATCAAGTTGGATCTATGTGCCCAATTTGGAGAACAAAAGATAATTTCAGATAAGTTTATTGGACGTGTCATCAATGGCCTCAGTGAAGGTAAAATGCCCTTTTACTTTCAGAACATATGCATTCCAACTGTCTCCTTTACTTTTAATCACTGCATTACCATTCTCTGCAATGGAAAAATCTACATCGACTGCACATTTTTGATCAAGACAAAACCAAGAAGAAGGTTTGCAAATGAGCAATGGCTAAACTGATAGTTTTCTTGCTCTTACTAAACTGAATTTCAGGACTGACCTATTTGCAAAGCTTGAAATAAATAAATGAACAAGCCTGTTAGTGACGGCTGTGTCTCCGAAAATGTCTGCCCTCTCACTCACCTTTCTGTTCATTTTAGCTACACTGCAGCTGTTGCAGATAGCCATATTTATTTATCCATCTGCCCATGTCAGGAGTAAAAAAATGTGTTTTATTCTGCGCCCCACCTCATGTACTGTTTGAGTGGAGCTGTTTTAATCTGTCAGCAGCTCAGCGGTGTAACAGAAGCAAGGAAGGTCATGATTCAGCAATAAAGTGCTGGAGTGTGTGTGTGTGGGTGTGTGTGTGTGTGTGTGCGAGGGCAAAATATCAGAATCAAGAGGACATGATTATTCCATTTCACCTAACTGTAGACAAACAAACACAGCATGCACACATTAGAGAGAACCACTAACAGGAGTCAAAAAAGTTTAGTAATAAAGATGCTATTTCCCACTTATTTCAATCAAGACTGACCTAAGGCTCCTCATACAATTCACTACAATTTGCACAAGGTGAATGTAGTAATGGCATCTACTCTCTAAGGTATCCACTCTCATAAGCGTAAGAAAGGTAATGTTTTACTACAGCCAAAACAAAAGCGGGTGATGTTGGTGAATCGTCTGGCTCAAACTATGAAAAAAGACCCAAATACACAAAAACAGACATGCGAAGACAAACAGGGTCACAGCAGTACAGGCATTTTCAATTAGCCACCTACTAAGACTACGTCTGTGCCAAAATGAAACAGCAGAAAAGGCACAGGTAGTAACTTTAAAAGGTACACACACATACACACAAAGATACAAACTTGACTTGACTGGTTAATTTTCTGCCTGGTTGGCAGGCACGATTGTCAGTTCAAGGTGCCTGCATCAATATGCAAATGGCTCCCTTTCCTGACCTTGGCGTAATTATGCACTATGGATCAGGTTCTATGGGGGCCAGTACACTGTGGGAGCTTTCTGGCTGACGAAGCATATTTATCCCTGTAGGAGGAAATTGCATGTCTTCCTGCGGTGTCAATGTGTCTTAACGCGATGTGAATAAGACTAAGTCAATTGTTCTTCCAGAAATTAGATGTTGTGTGACAGAATTTTATGGGAGGTGAAGTCAAATTGGTAATGGCAGAAAACAACTTGCCGTTAAAAGGAAAACTGTATATCCACTGTCATACTGCACCTTTAAGGAACTTTTTCCAAGGGAGATTAGGAAAGCACTGAGTGGTGCTGCTTTTCTAATCTAAGGATGCTGCATCCACCATGTTTCACGACAGGAATCTTTTTTTTTTTTTTTTGAGAGAGAGAGATTTAAAGTGCAGAAAACCTACCTTTTTACAGAGGGCTGCATCCTGACTGAGATGAAATAGATGAGCCCTATTTACTAAAGAGATTATTTTTGAAGACAATCCCTCTAATTTAGGGGCATCAGAGAATGCATGCCCCCATATAAATGCCACTCTTTGTATTTGGAAAAAGTAAAAAACGCAATGAAAGACTTTACCTAGAGCCCCATTTATGATAAACTTTTTTAATCAACTTGCATTAGTGCAAGTAAATTTGAGGATACAAAGACAATCAACACACAGAGCCAGGAGAAAAGTCTCTGACTGCTTATTTCTAGGTAGAAATCTTATTTTTTTGTACTTATCTGAAAAATAAACCGAACTTGACTTCAGTGTTTGAAAACTAAATTGAAATGTGTGAAGTTCACTTTGAATGTGTCTACATGATTGTAACGAATCAACTTTTTTTTAACTGTATGTATAGCAGATATACTCAATTGAACTGAAAATAGTTACTGCAGTTTGCACCAACATGACAGCGTGGTTTGTAGTCGGGGCTTCAATGAGCCACTGACAGCATTGAAGCTGCTAATGAAGAGTGAGTCAGCCTGTAAGACAGGCTGGTGGATGAAGATGGTGATTAATGCAGCGAGCTCCGTCCCCTCCTCTGGTCTGCTGCCACATGCAATATGCCAGTGAGTCAACGTTACTCTCCGCTGCACTCATCCAGCTGCTCGTCTGATACTCTACTGGGAAGGTGTGACTCTGTTGGTGCTTGTGATTCAGATCCGTCTGCTTTTCAATGATTCTCAACCAGTGCATCGGAGAGTTGGAAAAGGCACTATTCACGCACCATAACAAACCCACATTTGGACACGTTCAACGATCGGTTTATATTGAATCATGATCATATTCTGCCCAAAAGGATCTGGCCGTTCTCGTCCATGAGGAAAACAAGAAAGATGAAGTGGAGGAGGTGAGAAAATGGTCAGAGAGGATAAGAGTGAAAGAGTTATAATGCAAGTATTTCCCAAATGGCACCACACAGTACAAATGCCATCCGATGACCAGCTTAGCAAACACTGATGTTGCACAGTTGGCACAGAGGAAGTCCAAATATGGCTATGCTTACAGGAACTCAAAGCAAGGCTGTGTCTGCCACAGTGGTGATATCTGTGATGTGGCTATCTGCAGTGTGGGGATTGCTGCTGAAATTCTGAATATCTGTTTTACAGGCTGCAGAAGTCTGAAAGGGAGGTATGAATGGCATTCAATTTGGTGGAAATGAGAGAGCTTGGGATGTGAATGGCTGGAGAAATGAATGAGGATGAGAGCGGGGGAATTTAGGGGTTTGCGTACAGAGTGAAAGGGAAGAGATGCGGAAGGGGAGTAGGCTGAGATAGATAAATGTGAAAAGGCATAATTGGCAAGTGCAAAGATAAAGAAGGGAGCACAGATGAGAACGGGTGGTATGACGTAGTCACAGTCGTTCTCCAACTCTCTCTTCTCTCTGCTGCTTTCTCTATTAGGCACCTCTGCTGCAGCGTCTACTCCAACAGCATGCTTGATGAGAGAGACAAGACAGGTCCCAAAACACATACAAACACACACACACCGGCAGCGCCAGGTTAAGCACCGAGTCTGGCACAAATACTGAACTACTACGAGCAGCATAAATAATATTTCACACACCAACACATTTTTTTTTCTGTTACCAATGGTTTACTGATGAAAAGACATAAAATCAAATCCTTAAACAAGTCATCCTGCACCAGTACTGCAAAGTTATGGTTTCCAAAATCCCTAAAGTTTTATGCTCTGCAATTTGCTACCGGTATATTTAGTTCTAGTGGAAAACTAGTGATAGTGCTGCAGTTTTTAAAAAAACATTGCTTATTTGAAATAAAATTTGAGATCCATTAATTAGAATTCATTAATTAATTTCTTTGAGATGTCGTCATATGGAATGTTTGATAAGCTAAACAAACATAATTCAGACTATATGGAATTATATAGCAATCAAAAATTTATAGTTTTATTTAAAAACAACCTGGTTTTACTTTAATGGCTGTTTATAATACTTGCTTTTTCTGGTATTACCACATACCAGAAAATTTACTTTTCTCTACAGTGAGGAATGACACAATAACAGTCCCTATTCTGACTTACATCACAAGGTGTTTAAAACAGGATACAGCGCCTGAACCCTGTACTCAGACGCTGGTTTTGCAATAACCTTTTCTGTTATTAGAAAAACACAATGTTGTGTTTTATTGTAATACAGCAGGAGCATCAAATCATGTGGGAACTTTTCTACATTTCACTCCCGCCCATTCCAATCTCATTCGCCCCACTCATGTCAACCTATTGCTGAGAAATAAATTGCGGACAAGATTAAGACCTGAAAAAATGGTCCTGAGAGAGAAGAGTGGGAGGCAGAGATGGAAAGGAGTGAGTGCTCTGAAAGATGGGACAATACAGCGCTAGGCGAGGGTGAAGTCTGCTGCCAAAGTGTAGTTACATCATTGCAGGTCAGCGAGGCAAAGTGTAATCATGATTGAGACAAGCAGGGGATGAGAAAGAGTGAGAGAAAGAGGGGGAAGAGGAAAAGAGGAGTGGACAGGCAACCCAGATGTCAACTCCTGAAAATAAAAAAATGAGCTAGTCTAGCAGAAAAGACTTCATCCTCTTAAAAATATGACATGCAGAGCTAAGAAAGAGGAGCGATTTAGAGAGGAAAGAAAAAGGATACCAATCCTAAAGAAGGAAGTAAGTAAGTAAATTAACATCCACAGACACTCCAGGTACACACAAACAGCAACCCCTGACCATTTACCAAGAAAATTAAGTCTGAAAATCTCATTTGTCAAGAGACAAACACCGCATCTTCTTCCCGTCTTCAACCCATTTCACTTCCTTGCCTTCACTGTTGCTCCCCCACCCCTACATTTCGCTAATACACATTATGTAACCTAGGATACAGGCTCCCGAGGAGAGGAGAAGCGCTGGGGATGAGGAGGGAAACGAATGCGAGCCAAGGGTAAAGGCAGAAAGGCAAATGCGTTTAGACGAGCGTAGAAACAGACTTGAAATCAGAAATGCAGAGGAGGCGAGGAAGAAGAGAGGTGTAACGCATGAAAGGAGCAACAGGAGGCAGAGGACAGTCAAAGGGTAGACAGAGTCAGGGGCCAAAGTCAGAAAGTTGTTTTAGGAAAATAAGATAAAACATGATTCTGTATTCTAACATTGTAAATACACACTGCGAAAATCAGAGCCATTTACAGATTCTCTGATCATCAAATAGTCATAGCCCTGGCACTTATTGGCTTTTATGAAGCCTCAGAAGCAGCACACGGTGACAGAGAACACATTCATCGTCCAAGCATAATGCACAGAAGGCAAGCAGGGCTCAGACACTCTAAACTAAAAGCTATGTCTTGTTAGAGGGCTTCAGGAAGCCTACTGAGCTCAGTTTTGCACCACCTGAAACACAACATGACAGCTTCTGTCATAATTCAGCGCTAGCAGTACAGTTTAAGAGGGGGTGCAGTTTAAATTTCTGTATTTTGTGAGTGTGTGTGTTCCTGTGGAGATTGCGTGTGTATGTGTGTGTTGGATTTAATCAGCAGAGGAACATGAGGTCTGGAAGGACTCCCATATGTGGGATTTGTGAAAATCTGAAGCTCAGTACTTTTCTATCTCAAAATCTTTCTTCTTGCTCTCTTTTTCCTCTTTCATGAACAGAATAATGAGAACACCACAGATAATCAGATTTCTCCCATTATCTGGAGAAGTCATATATCTTCCTTTCATCTCCAAAATCAAAAGTTTATATGCACCTTTTGACCCGCAAGACAACACGAGGGTTAAAATGATTAAGCATTTTATCATAATTTCAAGACTTGCTCATTTGTGCAAAGGTACGTCTATCTGCACTGAAGACAAAGGAGACTGCAAAGGCAAATGGGGAGTTACATAAGAAAATCACAACCAAACTAAGCTATTTCTGTTCTGCATGTCATATCAGCAGTGCGAGATGGAGAGAAACGATACGGTGACTGAGCAAAGAAAGCGCACACTGAAGACTGAACAAAGTAGAATGAAGGACACTTGAAGATTTGCAAATAAGTAGAAGTTTAGCATGTAAAGTGCTAACAAATATTAGAAAATCCATAAATGGACTGAAATAAGACAAGATAGCAGCACAAAAGTCTGAAAGCTTAAAAAACAGAGGAACGAGCTTTAAGATTCAGAAGTGGAGGTGCAGGATTCTGTGCCTGCAGCATTACAAACATGATTATGTAAGAGTGCTAGGAGCCGCACCACAGACAGCCAGCACTCTTCTAATAAAGATCCTATTGGACAGACAGACACACATACTCAACATACACCCAACCATTAAGCAAATATAGTATTTAAAGATGAGCTGCAATAACAGGCTGAGAGAGGATGAGGAGGGCACCTGGAGGAATAAGTGGAAGAGAGAACCATGAAAAATGTGAGTGAAAGATACCAAAAGCCTGTTTCAGAGAGAAAAGACACTAGGTCAACCTGAGGACTCCGACTTTATGCTACATATTAAACAGCAACTGACAAACAGAAAAATCAGAAACATGTGCATGACAAATATAACATGAAAACAATGGAAGGCCACTTATGTAGAAAAACCTAGACATATAAGTTCTTGGTAAAGCAATGGTCCAAAGGATGCTACTGACTCCTCCAATGACAAAAAGGTACAAATTTGACACTGAGAGTCTATTCATCATAGTCTATTTAGCTTTGAGTAGCCCTTCTAATACATTTTGACTGCATTTATTTTAGAGACTTTTGTCCTTTGTCCTTGGAAATTAGATCTCAAAGAGTGGAAATAACTGAAGGCAAACCATGTGGGCCCAAGAAATAAAAAAATAAAAAAATGCAAACAAGCTGGTATTTTAACACTGTTTAACTGCAATAACAGTACCTTTGAACCTAATCCTGAAACATTAATCAAAATGTAGTTGACTGTGTGTTCTATGACTTTGTAATTTTTTTTTTTTAAGTGTTAAAAGCCCGTGACTCCCCACACCCCAAACAATTTTATATCTGTGAAAATCTTTGTATGTTGTAAGTGGATATAAAATGTGAAACAGTAGAGGGTAGTGACAGCAGTTTTTCAATGCACAATGAAAATATTTTAGAAGATAAAGAGGTGATAATATGTATACAACTAAAACCAGTCAAAATGGTCAATGTTGTGGCTTGGGAACCTTCTTAAAAAACTGAAAAAACCTGATAGTGAAAATTGTTTTAGTTGTTTTAATACAGACAATCCCAATTACAAGTTACACTTAAAAACAAAAGAAGTACGGTGGGCAAAGAAGTATTTCTTGATTAAGGGACAACAAATGCTACACGCATATGAGGCGTGCATTGTTGCCTTATGTTTGCTTAAAAAGTAGAGAGCACACACTCAAATTGAGAAAATTTATACCGCATGACAAACAATTTAACAAGTCATGACACAACAGATGCTACTGCACATGATCAGAAATCATGCAGAGATTCTAAATTCTGTCACAGGTTATGGAAGCGTATAAATGTCCTTTATCACACAAGGCTTGAGGCAAGAGCGCATCACTGGAAATAACTAGATGGATTGGGACATCGATGACGCACTCACACTGATATTACCTAGCTGATAGGGCTTTCCCTGCCCATAGCTCAGGGATAATAGAGGGATGACGCAGCTGATGTCTCACACACAGACGCCTGCCTTCCATCAGCACAAAGACGTGCCTTTTCTTGCTTGCTCAGGATAAAATGAGGAGCTGGAGCTGATGTTGACTGAAGCGGATATAATTTTCCTACAGTTTATTTAAGAAGTGTTCAGTCAGTCGTCTCTTGAAATACGTCTTCCTCTTTTATGTCCATATTTACATCAAATATCATTTATTGTTATTCTCACTGTAGATTTTACAGGATTTCTGTCTCCATAGTCAGGCCAATTAGACTTTGTGAAACAACATACAGCGGTTTTCACAAGGAAAATGGCTTTTAGTATTCAATTTGAGTCTGAATTCAGTCAGATGACCCTTCTCTGAGGTCAACACGATGCTCCAAGATGGTACATCAGCTCGTGAGAAGTGATTCTGTAGCAGCCACACTTCCTTCCTACCACTGCTCTCTGCTGGAGAGGGCTGAGCAGAGAGAGGGGCCACTGAGGAAGGGAGGAGGTGGAAAAGAGAAAGGAGCGGGAGCAAGGGTAATGTGAGTCCGGATGAGAAGGGATCATATGAATGCTGATTAGATTAGCTTCACCTTGGTGCCGAAACCATAATACCAGCATATAATCGGTTAGTGGACTTACAGAAACCATGCCTAGGCTGTCGGATGTAGAATATTGTGCCAGCAACATTAGTAAATCACGTGCCAGAAGGGACTCTGTGTTTGAATTCACATCAACACACACACACACACACACATACACAGAGACATCCAGTAACACTTCAGCAAACATCTGCAGGCACTTGAGCTGAGCTGGGACTGAAATTAGATTGTTAGGTTTGCTTGCTGCTAGTTGGAGCTTAGAGACCGTCTGCAATTAAATTCTTACTTGCTTGATATCATCAACAATACAGTGCTGGCTGTTATCATGATGGTTTCAAACATTTATTCCCTCCATTAAATTAAACTTAGCATGTGTTTTTGTTGACTTACCCATTTAATTTAACAGATGCTTAGAACAGATAAATGTCTGAATGTGCCAAAACTTTCTCCAGCGGAACAGAAACAAAACTGAAGTTATTATTTTTGGACCTAAAGAGGAGCGATCTAGAGTCAACGCACAGCTTCAGCTATTGCAACTAAAAACTAGCAATCAGGCCCGAAACCTGGGAGTAGTGATGGACTCTGACCTGAATCTTCAGAGTCACATAAAGAGAGTTACAAAGTCAGCCTTCTATCACCTGAAGAACATTTCTAAGATTAGAGGACTAATGTCTCAGCAAAATCTAGAGAAATTTATCCATGCGTTTATCTTTAGTCGCATCGATTACTGCAACAGTGTCTTCACAGGTGTGCCTAAAAAAATCAATCAGACAGCTGCAGCTGATCCAGAATGCTGCTGCTCAGGAACACAGAGCACATCACACCAGTTTTAAAGTCCCTCCACTGGCTCCCTGTAGCGCAGAGAATAGACTTTAAAGGACTGTTGTTAGTTTATAAATCACTGAACGGTTTAGCACCACAATACATTAAAGATCTGCTGTTGCTCTATCAACCTTCCAGACCTCTCAAGTTCTGCTCTGCTCTGCATTCCCAGAACCAGAACCAAACATGGAGAAGCAGTATTCAGCTTCAATGCATCACAACTGTGGAACAAACTTCCAGAAAACTGCAAAACAGCTGAAACACTGAGTTCCATTAAATCTAGACTAAAAGCTCAGCTGTTTAGAGTTGCTTTTGAAACCTAATCCTGAAACAATAATCAAAATGTAGTTGTTGACTGTGTTCTATGACTTTGTAATTTTGTGTTTTTATGATGTAAAGCACTTTCAAATGTCTTGTTGCGAAAAGGTGCTATACAAAAAAAATTTGATTGTTTAGAAAACTTTTGAATTCTGATTGTCCTCAATGATAATTATGTTGAAGCTAGTGTGAACAGTGCTTTGTACAATGTCTACTGATTGTCATCTTGTCATTTGAATTCTGCATTTTTCAATAACTACATCACATCACTTCAAAATAGATTCATATATTAGTTAAGACTCAAACTTTTTTCTTACTGAGTGAGTTTTTAGAAGAATGGTATAATTTTTAAACTCTAAATTGCCAACCCATCTAGGATGTAGCCACCTTACGCCCACTTGCCACCAGAAATTAAGTTTAAAAATCTAAAAAAAAAAAAATTTAGCATAAATTACATTTTTTATGACAACCAAAAGTTAGTTAAATTCCATTCAATAATGGCTATCATAAAAAAATTTGACTAAACTAATCAGAACTAACCAACTCACCCACAGCATTAAACATCTAGAGCTCTCTGTCAGCTGCAACTTTAAAATTTAACAAATGTCTTTAAAACTGGCTAGTGCTGCTAACAAAGCTGCAGAAGGATCTATTTTAAAATTACAAATGAAAGCAGTTCAGTCCTTACTTTCAAACTTAGCCATTTTAATATTTTCTCAAAGAGGTAAGCTGTCAAGCCAAACAAGTTCACCCTGGTAACTCTTATAAGGAGTCAGTTAAAGTAACACGCTTTACATTAAACATGGGAACGAAAAGCTTGATCTCTGAGTAGCAGCATTGAGCAGCCCAGTTGAAATTCATCCTAAGAAATTGAGTTCAATGGGAGAAATCCCAGACAGATCACTGAAGGGAGATGAGAAACAAGCCGAATTATATAGAAAGGCAATGACCATGCTAATCCTAATACAAAATGTAACAATAGCAAAAAATGAAAGGAAAGGTATTGGAGTCATTATTTTGTATATTTTCAACAAATACGATTTCACATTCCAAAAATATGGTGGTAAGAAATAACTGAAAGGATAGATGTTTTGCTTCATCCTGTAGTATAAGCTGCTTGATGGGAGGGCACAAAAAGGCAGGAGTAAATGTTTGCAAAGACTCGGATAAACACGCCCCAGTCTTCCCTGGAAAATCTTAAGTGGATGTAGGAATCCAAAATGACTGGAATACAGTCCGTCAGTCTGTTTACAGCTAACAAAATGCTCATATAAGGCAAAAAACAGCCCATTGAAAATAAAACATTTTGTCAATCGTGGACTGATGTGGAGACGACTTTGGGCCCTGAACGCAGCAAATGGGGAGATTAAGACAGCCAAGATATTTAAGTAAGAAAGTTTGACAATATTTTAGCAGCTTAACAATAATCAACAGAGTAAACCAATTTAGAAGCTGAAAAAACTGACTCAAACTCAAACCTAAGTCTATGGATCACAATTACTTCAGTTTTCTTCTAGCCTTGGGTCAGTATACTAAAGTCAGAACTTTAGTATAAGATTATTTTACTGACTAAGGTTTTAACTCATTCCTACCATGGCCGCCCATAAATGTGGGCAGTTATATGTGACATTAAATAGAGGAGAACTTCCCTTTTCTCTTATAACCCTCAATATCAACCATCCTATCTTCAATCCTCCAACAGTTTCCCAGCATTTTTTTAATATGATGCATTAGCCCATAACAAAACTATTATACGGTCATTTAATCTACTCAGATTATCCGTCATACCCAGTGATTTCCTGTATGATTTGCGCTCTCGAGTGTGAGTAACAGCCGCGGAGTCTTTTAGCAACAAGTGGTGTAGTGAATGAGTCAGAATAGTGTATTCACCCCGCTCATGGGAGGTGTGGGGGTAACCGCACACATGCTCTAGTCTACACACCTCATCAAGGACATTCACCATCATTAAAAATTGAATACACACATACAACCACAAGTTGGAAGAGGTTTTACATCTTCTACTTTTACTAGAAACAAAGAAAATCCCTCTGCAACAACAGAATCCCTGTGACACAAAAATAACACACACACACAATAGCACAACCCCTCTGTGCTCTGTTTATCAGAGCCAGGACCATCGATCACACTTGCCTGGTTGCCCGGGTAACCCCGTTATTATTCAAAGCACGAAGCAGCAGCTTGCAGAGAGGACTGAGGGTACTGTGTATGTGCTGATTAGGTGGAGGAGGTTCCCATTGGCTCACAGGCCCCTTTCTGTGCATCCACTTTCCCAGTACTCTACCTGATCTGCATACCTATGAGAGAAGGCATTATTCCACACACACACACACACACACAAGCACAGCGGAGTGACATCTTAGTACGCTGCGAATGAAGAGAATCCATCGCTCCAAAATTTACTAATTTCTACCAGCGGCAGGCAACACACCACATTCCTGCTCCCCACCTGCTATATTTTCATTCAGAAGCTTTCTGATTTTTTTTTTTTTTTTTTTTGCCCTCTCTCTTTTTATGCTGCATTTCATTCAGCATGCAACACTATCTGCAGCTCACTCCCTCCCTTTGTTAATTCACATTCTGCGGCTGCAACACTCATTCATAAACAGCACCACTCCTTACAGCAGCAAAAAGACGGGAAAGGCTGATTGGAGGGAGGGTTGCCCCTACTGACTTACTGACTGCTGCATAGAGAGGGCTCCCTGAACGCTGCAGGCAACCAATGAGGACCCAAAAAGGAGATGGGAGAGGAGGAAAAGGATGGGTGAATTTGATTCCATCAACTCACCCTTCCTCCTTCATTCATTCATTCATTCATTCTAGCCTGCAGCCATTCATCTACTCAAACCGTCGCTCATTCACACATCACTTGCCAGGTTTGTACAGTACCTGCTGCGGATGTTTCAGCCGTTATACCTACAAGGCACTGCAGTGGTGTGCAGACCTTTCTGTGAACAGACAATAAACATATACGCATGAAGGTGTTCTGATTTTATGATTTTCCCCAGGAAGAGGCTGCAGGACACTGCAGCCAAAACTACACTTACTCTCTTCATTCACAATGTACTGTAGTTACATTGGTATCTGTTTTCCCTTTGTCCTAAGAAAAAACATGTTAGCTCATCAATGCTGGTCTTTCTCAACAAGCAAGACACATGGCTCCTACACATATTCCTTCTCCAAACTTAAATTTCTCTGAGTTCTCAGTCCTTTTTAGCCATTTTTTAAGAACAGAGGGCAGATGTAAAAGCTACACAAGAATTTGTGTAATTTGACGCAGATATTTATTTGGCAGGCAGGCTTCAAAGGAAGGGGAGAGAGATGGAGGGATAAAGAATTAATTACTCTCCTGAGATGACATCAAGCAAAAAGCAAATATCACTGATATGGAGAAAAACAGTTGACAGACTAATGTCCAAATCCAGCTGCCGGTGGCATTCAAGCACCTCCAAATCCCACTGGAGACGTGACCATCAGACAAGAGCAGATACCACAACGGGTACAGCACAGTCTTCTTCAAAATGCCCTAAACATTGCCTGTTTTTAAGTGGTTTTATTGCAAAATATAACTGTCTATTCCTGCTTATGTTTTCTTAATTGACAAACCCAAAAACACTAGTTGGTTCTATATCCATCACTTTTTTAAATACAACAATATAGAGCAAAAATATTAATGCCAGAAATTTTTGACGTCACAAACTCTGACTTTAAAAGACAGGCATTTACCAAACAGGGATTTTTGTGTTCCACAGGACAGACAAGAATACTTGAATACATTTCTGTTTACTTTTCCACTGAGCGTAGAAAGAGTGACAGAATAATGAAAACAATCTATTAAGTTTATTACAGCTGGAAAGGGCATCTGAGAAGCACTTTCACCAAAGAACCAGGTAACTGTTACTTACACTTAAATAAAATATGCCCTAAAATTTACCGTGAAAAAAAATTTGCAGAAAGAGCTGGTACAGTCCAGAAGTAGTGGATCAGATTCATGCCAACATGCTCTGACTCCCGTCACCACAGGAAAGGAAGAGCTGCAATCAATAAAAGGAAGGGCAAATGTGAAAGAGCCAAACTGTATGTCTGTTATATAATTCAATGTGCAATATATATATGTGCTAATCACAAAAAGACAAATGTTTCACGGACGGTTCTGGAGATTTAAATGCAAGAATCCAACACAAACCAAACTCTCCAAGAGATCTGATATCTATGACGCCTGCCTCGACTTCAAACCCCAGTGATTTTCCATGCAATCAGCATTTCGTTCCTGTGTGTTGTGTGTGAGTGGGAAAGTGTGTGTTTGGGGGTACATTTATAATGTTGAAGGGTAAAATGAAATGTAGGTCATTAAGTCATTTTGAGGCAAAAAAGATGCATCCTATCAAGCAAAGAGCTATTAATTAATTTTAAAAAAGAAATATAGTTTTTACAGCAAGGTCTCAAATTAATCTGTTGATCACACTTTTTAAAAGGCATTATTTTAAAGCCCTTCAACTTGCATAAAGATGTCTTACATTAATTTCTTTGTCATTGACTTATCGTATAACAAAATTCCTGCTGCCAGACATGTAAATAATTTTTATGAATCTTATTTTGCAAACAAAACTAGCAGCTGAGGTACCGTACTTCAGCCTAACTTCTCTTTGCAGAATTATTAATACAGCCACAATCAATAGTTTCCAATCATGAACAACATGTTTATGATTATGCCACAGCACCTCCATTAGAAAAGCTTCCTTGAATAAGTTAGAATGTTTGTTACATTTTACTAAATTATTATCAGATAATAAGACTTCCCTAATTAACCCCAAGAATATTTTGGAGTGCTGGTTATCCCTATTTTTTTCTTATCGCTTAAAATCCCATTAAAATATATTGAGGTTTGCCATTTAGAATTAAGTGCCTTGCTCAAAGGGCACTTAATCCTTCCACTGTGCCATGTAACAGCAGTAGCGGCTGGAACTACACCAACTTTCGGTTTCATGTAAAATTGGGTGCATTTGCAGTTTACTTTCTAGATTGGATTAAAATCACACATTTATGTACAAATGCTTGTGTCTCAAGATGTCTAAACTAATGAGTCTAACAGAAGACGTCACAGCCCACCTACATGCTTTTAATGGAACGTCTCACATTAAGCAGTCATTATATGCTGAAGATTGTGATGGGATACAGTTGAAAGATCAACAAAATACCTTTATTCATTAATGCAGTAATGGATTTGTTTATTCGTTCAGCGAGGGGTAGCTGGAGTTGGCAAAACAACCTAGTACAAAGAAACTTTAATAATTAATATGAACACTTCAAGATTGGTTCAACCTTTCTGTCTTTTATTCAAAACAATTACAGTAAAACTGACAATGTGTTGGCAGAAACTAAATTCTGGATAAAAATAAAAAACAAGACCAAGATTCCCTTCAGTTCCTCAGCAGCTGCATCCAACCGATGGACCGCTGTAGGCCTCAGAGGTCATCCTGAAGGACTGCCAACCTATTGCACAGTGCTGAACCTGAAGCTATAAAGCTACCACACATATTTTATTTGCCTATTTAACCTTCTAATGCAGTTCTGGACCTAACTGCGGAGACTGTACGTCATGCACGCCTCGTAACAGGTGTGCTGACCTCAGATGCTTGTAGAATACAACCACACATGCAGCAGGATCAAAGTGCCATTACATCATCGTCCATCACCATGGGGAACAAATATGAGTGCAGACCACTGGGAAACACGGGGTCATTACATCAGCAGCAGTAGCTCAGGGCAGGCCATAAACACAGCGAGAAGGAAGTGGGCCGTCTATGAGGTGATCACTGTTAATTCTTTGTAATGATGGAAGCGTAGACACTAGTCAGATGGACGGCCAGGGACTGCTTGATGCGATGGTGTGACACACGCCTCTCCAGACCTTCAGCTGTGCATGCAGGCAGGCCAGAAAGAAAGAAAAAGCTGCACAGAACAAAAAGCCTGCAACTCTGTTTCATAATTAGAGGATTTTTATTACGTTTTCAAAACAAAAAATAAACTAAATCTTTCTGAAACATAAAGAACGCTGACTAAATGTCAAAGAGAATGAAGTGGGTGTCTTGAGTAGGCAGCGGACCTTCTGTGCAAGATATGCTATTATGAATGAGTTTACCACCCAGTTGAAAGATGAAGGATTAGAAAATCAATACTGCATTTAAAGAACGCACCCTTACATAAATAAAACAAAGGGGCCTGTTCGTTCTCTAATTGTAAATGCTGGTAATGCTGAGGACCGCCTACGATGAGAAAAGTACAACATACAAAGTGAAAACAAGTAAATCATCAAGATAAGCCTTTTTAAGATGAAAAAAATAAAATTGGCTTTAGGGTTTTTTCTTTTTACACAAGAAAAAAAACTACAAAGAAGAACCTTTCATGTATTTTAAATAAAACCCAGATCCCACCACTATGTACTCCTTTAAACATACAGATTCATCACAGCTAACTAGAATATAATTGAAAATGTTTTTTTATATAACTGTTCTCAGAAGCTTTATTTAATGTGCTAAGCTAGCACATGTAGCATTGAACCAAAACTTTAACGCATCTGCATTATTGGATCTGGTGACTCTTGATATTTTCTTGACTGTACACACACAAATGTTTCATCATACCAGCCCTACATTTTAAAGTTATGTTTAATAAGAAGCCAAACAGATTGAATATAGATAATATTTATATATTCTCCTGATGGTCCTGGAGAGGTGTATAGATACTGAGGCATATAGACATTGAATAAAGCGGCCTGACATTTGTGCTTCTATTTTTGTTAGCTCACTGTTGCAAATGCTAAATAGCACACAGTAATACTGTTTGCCAAATAGAATCAGAACCAGTTCATCAGTGCCAGAAATACCTGTCCGCTTTTCCAGTTTTCGTTCAAGTCATTTGAAATATTATGTGGGGTCTTTGTCCACTGGATAGCAATAATGAATAAGAAATCTTTACCAAGTTTGACCGGACAGAAAATTTCTACACTAGGGTGTCATTAGTCTTTTCTCATTTTGCACACTTCCATAGAAACAGACATGGTTTCATTTCTTGCACCATTTTTCGTCTAAATTGAATGAATTGGTGCAAAAGAGACTAGCAGTAGGTTGTATTTGAGAGGAAGTGGATCTTTGGACCTACCCTGTCAGAGAGAGTCAACTTCTAATGATACTTCTGACTTTAAACTCTAAAGTCATTTCTTTAAATTTAATAAAATGTTGAGAAATGTTCATTCTTCAGTTGTGGGGCCCTTATTATTCTCTAAACTGTATAAACTCTTGTAAATTCAAAAACCGGTATTGTTCTAGTTGATTCTAAGACAGGGCACTGCTGGGTGAGATCATGATCTCAGTTGAATGTGAAGCGGATAACTAAAAAGGTGGAGAGTGAAAACTGTGGGTAAAGCAATCTTAATTTAAAAACGATGGTGAAAGACATGCAACGTGTGGAGCGTACACACAAAACTATTATGATGGAGTAAAAGCAATCTAGCAACAAAAAAAACTAGACTGAGAAAGGGATTTAAAATCCTCATGTTTTGACACTGGCAGCAGAAAAACCTTCCAGAACTCTCCTTATCTTTATATTCCTCCCTTGTTGCTCTCCCCCTCTCTGCCAGATTTTCTTAACAGGAATGACCTCCGTCTCAGAGCTGAGAATCCCAAATCTGCACCAGATTAGTTGCTTGCTTTCCTCATTGACTCAGCAAAACTTCATCAAGTATTTTCCCTTGTTTTTCCTTCCTCTGCGTCATCTCAGTACAGTAAAACATCTGGAAACTGTACCTGCTTCCTCTCTCTGCGTAAGACAACGCAAATATGGCAAATATGACAAATGAATGTAGCTTTCAGATTTGTGGCTGACAACTTCTGAAAAGTGCTTGGTTTCTATAAAATATGCAATCTCTCACACATCTTTGGTTCCCTCTATGGTATGCCATCTGAGCTGTCAGTTGTTAAAAAGCACAAACTGCTCACAAGAAAGCAAGAATTTTTGTTTGGAAGGCTCTTACATCAGTTTAAATCAGCATTTAGAAAATAGTCCGCCTAACTGCCTGGTGCAGTGTTTTACACAGTACCTTTTACTGTCTCTGAAAAATCAAAGGAACATAAGAAAAGAAATTCTGAAGGGAGAGAATAAGAAGGCAGTAAAGAAGCAATGGGAGCACAAGGTAAGAAGAAAGATGTAAGACAGGAAGTAAAAAAGAAGAAAAATGAGGAAGGAGTACAAAGGGAAGAAAGTACTGTAGGCAGAAAATAAGGAAATAAATAAGGACCTTTGGAATAGAGCTGGGAAATACCTATATTTTTCCACACTAACCTGGAAAATATTGTAAACAAATTCCAGCATTTTTCAGACTCCTTCGGAACCCTGACTGCAGGAGGAAAGCAAGAGAAGCAATCTAACATACAAGCCTCCATAGTCTTAGCTCACTCTGTCGTTGGCATGCCAGGGTACTAAAAAACTAAAAAAAGATTATATATTCCTAAATGTTTATCTGTATTATACCCTGCTGATTAAACACACAAATAAAACTAGATATGACCAAATCTAGAAAAATTTTTTTAGGTGATCTTAAAGAAAACCAGTGCAAAACAGGCATAGAGCTTTTGACTGAGCTCATCATCCCCTCCAGCTCTCACCTAACAGAGACCTCCCGTGATTTCCTGACACAGATTCAACACACACACACACAAACACACACGCACGCACGCACGCACGCACGCACGCATGCACACACACACACACACAAACCCCCCTAATGAAACAGTCCAAACCATACAGAAACAAGGCTTACATTGGAGAAAAAGCTAAGTCCGGTTATAAGAGAAGTTATCCTAATGCCATTTTACCATTTTTGATGTCTGTGTATAAGTGGATGTGAGGAAAAAGGGGAAAAAACACAACTTAAAGCAACATCTTTAGCAACAGCACATCTCTGCACTTTGTTGTGATCACATATTAAAACATATCAATTCAGGAAGAAGTGACTTAAACATAAGGCAAGCAAAATGCCTCTCTCTTTACAGAAAAGCAGTACCATACAGAACAGGCATGTATGGAATTGTGCAACGGATTCAAATTTATGTTAATGCAACAGTGACACCTTGTGGAAATGTGCTGCAATGTCAATAATAGAAAACTAAAGCCAGGGTTGTTGAAACTTTGCAGTGACACTAAAATGTGTGGACTTTGCAAAAATCCTCTTCTGGGGTGACAGTTAACATTGTTAATAAATTTGTACGTACTGTGATCAAATCCATATAATAATGCATTGCTAGGAGCTTTCTATTTGCATATTCATTTTCACTGCATTCACCCATTCACAAAAACAATCCCCAAACTAAGTTGTTCTAGGAATAATTGTCTTCTTTTGTTAGCATTCCTTACTTCCAAAGACAAGTGCACAACTATAGTCAGTTTGCATCAAAATGGTCTCACATACAAACAGATTGGTACAAGGCATTGTGCAGAGTAGTCAGCTATTACAGCACTGGGATGGTGTATTCAGGGAAATGTGCAGTGTTAGTTTTCCACCTCATCGATCATCCTCGCCATGTAAGAGTAAAAGCTTGATTTCAGCAGAGCTCCTCCTTCCAGAGTGTGTGCCCTACACGGATTGTAGCAAACAAAGGTTCTTGTGGCTTTCTTTCAACAATCTTATTGCTTTCATTTGAAAAGATACACTTCCATGCATGTTTTCTCCTACTCTATTTCTGGTCTTTACTTGCTAACTTATTGATAAAGCAAGTAAGGCAACAATAGTTTGCAAATAACTGATTTACAATAACTTGTTTATTATTGTTTGGAATTTTTTTTACCCTATTTAACATTACCAGAAATACTTGGTATGCAGTTGTATTAGAAACCTATGGATGTTAAATATCAAAGTACACCAGCAAACATTCAACACCAATGGCTGGGAAGGTTTTATGACCATATTTGTTCATAATGACAGAAAGTGAAACCATATAAATGATATGGGAGAGACATAATGACACGGAGTGTCATGGATTTCACCTTTAATTTGACAGCAGACAGAGGATAGATGACAGAATGACTGAGCGAGAAAGAAGCCTTGACGTCTGACACAGCCACCCAAACTCAAAGCAGGGGCACAAGCAGTCCGAAGCCATCAATTATCCAGGGTGCACCTCAAAAATTAACGAGCTGTTCCAAATTCTGTCACTAAGACTTTTCTGCCATTACACATGTTTGTGCGAAAGGTTGGACCCATGCTTAACAATGTCACTGACTGTAAAGTGAAATGCACACATCAGTTTCTGTGGCAACATGCAAGACATCAAGTTTGTGCTTATCTCCTATTATTACGGTGAATTGCCATGAAGTCGGAATAGAACAAAGAACACCAACCCAGTATGAGGATGGAATCTTCTTTCTTGATGATTTTTTCCAGAAGGTGCTTAAAACTGGAGAAACTGCCCAACCAATCGTAGTGCTGCTCCGTCCGGTACCTCTCATCCCAGTAGGCAACGTCTTTGTAGCTGGAGTTTTTATCCGGCAGATACTCCATGTTGTCTGTAATAAAGACAAGAGAAACAACTTTTCACTCCAGACTATACCAAGAACATTTTAAAACCACATCAGTACTAAATCTAAATGGTTCTACAAAGTGCTTAGGAGACAAATGATTTAAAGAATAATAGTTTTATTGTCTTTAAATAAAACTATTTAAAGACAATTTTAAAAAAACTGATAAGAGTGAAACAAACACCAATGAATTTTTGGACTGAAACATTGTTTCTATTAATATGTCAAATTCACATAAACACCCAAGGCTATAAAGGTCACTTTCACTTCCACAGGATTAGTATTTTTCTAATAATTATATTATTCATTTAATTGCAAACTGCAGATATCAGAGTGATTTAATAAAAACGATTTGAATTTTGCTAACAGGGTTGCATTTTCCCCTCAAACACCAACATTTTCCTTTGTTATAATTTTAAAATAGGGGGTAATAGTTTAACAAAATATGACATTTTCAACTCCAATACCAAACAGCAGGTTGTGGGAACTTTACTAGTAGCTTTCCCAGTCGTACTGCGCATGCGTGGCAGAAGCAGAGCGGCAGAAAGCCAGCAGCGTTCCCCGCACGCGACTCATAACTATTTAAAATCTACAACACAACATTACTTACAAGCAGTTGACTTCGAGCTGGACGTGAAGTGTTTCAAACTACTCGGCTGCCTCAGTTTCCTCCGTCGAATCCGGAAAATGTCCAAACAGCGAAGAATCCACGTGTTGCAGTTTGAGCAAATGGTCTCCGGACAAACGTGGGCTAATTTAGAGCGAGGACATACCTGTAGCACCATAAAAGTCTGAAAATTAACTTAAGTTACATTCATCTAAGCTGTTTCTTTTTTTAAATGCAGCTCATTTCCCCAAAGTCTCTGTAAAGCGAATGTTTTGGAGGCGGAGCAACGTGTAACACGTGGATGTCCTGCAGCGATGAGGCTTTCAAATGCGCTTCGAAAAGTTGTCAAATCTAAACGCTTCATTAAAACCAGCTGAGAGAGGATGATCAAATTAATATTTTTGTGGTTATATGCTTTTAAACATGATTGTTAAACCTACAGTACTATTTAAAAAGTATGCCTCTGACCAGATTTGTGTTTTCTTTTTTTTTTTTTTCTTTTCTTTTTTTGTCACACTTAAAATGTTTCAGATCATCATACTCCGTTACTTTAGCATCACAAGTATAAAAGTTAATAGAAAAGGGTAGTTTTGAAATGTATTTATTAGGGGGAAGCTGTATTAAGCAAAAGTGACCTAAAAGGTAGCTGTCCTCAAAACCTGTGTGTGTTTGTGACGTTGCATAGAGCTCAAATTCAGCAGTTTTCCACAAAATAAATGACCATTTTATATAGGTGGCAGACCTATCGTCCTATAATTTGCATGAGAAATGTCTCAGCATCTCATCTTTACTTCAAAGGTAAAACAAAACGAACATCACAAGCAGGCTGCAAACCAATAGCAGCTGCTGGATCTACATAGACTGATACCCTAAAATGTTCTGTGTCACATTAGCTGCCAAAAAAACAAATGCTTGCTGGTTTGTTCGGCTTTGTCTTATCCCTGTTGTGATTGCGTTTCATTGGTTATTCACTATTTAATAGGTAAAGTTTATTGTATTTTGTTTTATTAGGACAATTTTTATGCTTATTGAAACTTGCTATTGTTTTAGATTTTATAAAATTTGGATTTTTTTGTACATTTTTTTTTAAAACATTTGCAATTTGTGGATGAGTTTTAGAATTATATTTATTTCTAAATTGCCACATGAGCTCTCTGTCTCATATCAAACAAATCTTGTATCAAAAGTTGCACAAACATTTTCCAGTTTTTTATATAAGTAAAGCTACAACTTTCTTTCTGTAAACCTGGATCAGGGAGTTATATGCAATTTGTGCGGAACTGGTTCATTTTAGGCTGTTTTGGGGGGAAAAAAACAAACACTTTCGAATATTATTTGTATGAGATTGTCACTGAAAAGAATTAGGGACCCTGGGGGAAAAAATCTGACTTTTTTTTCCTCATAATTCTGTGAAAAGTCAGAATTCTTTTCACTTTTATTTTAGTGATCCTAATCCTCTTCTATAGGTTATCTTTACTATTACATGTACAAACTTAACTCATCCAGAATGTCACGCATTCTTCTCTGTTATTCGGAAAATGATGTATTTAAATGCCTCAAAGTGCAAGAGTAATGCCATATCTTTCCTGCAGGTGGCAGTATCACATTATCATTTCTAGGTTTCCTTTTTTTTCCTTCTAAAAGAAAGGTTGACTGACTTCAACCTTTCTTGCATAAGGCAGGTATGATCTTATTTTATTTTCTGTTGTAAAGTGGTTTGGAGCTATCTTGTTCACACAGTGAGATGTATCCCTTTATGAACATATTTGACAACAGGAGGCAATCCCTCAGATGATTATACGCTAGGTTTAATCACAAGAGTTGCTTTTTCTGTCAGAGTCACCTTGTATAAATGTGACCGTTTTTGTTTTTTTATTTAAACGTGATCATTTCATGACCAGGGAGTGGAGGTAGTATGCTTTTCGTGCAGGCATAAATGCTGATGCTGCTTTGCATTGTGGTTGAAACCATTAATTAGTATGCGCACTATTTAAAGACTTGACTGTGCAGATATTTTAAGTCTGTACAAAATGCCAAACAAGGATTTTTCTGATATTTTCTTCATTCTGTGAGCAAATGTGCAGACCAACAAATTTTCTCTTCAGGCAGAACTGGCAAAAAAAAAAAAAAAAAAGTAGAGCGTAGCTTTTTACTACATGCAGAAACAAAGGAAGTCCTCAGCGTGTTTACGGAAGCGTGTTGCTATCACGAAGGAACAACTATTCGACATCTGTGAGAATTAAGAGTTTGGGATTTTGTTTTGAACACAACCCTGTTTTTAAGGTCTCAGTAACTTCATCCCTTACTGCCAGAGCTAAATGTATACTGAACTTAAGTTACAACAAAAGGACTTCAAGCTGTCACTCATATTAAATGGAGTGATAAAAATAGGTTAAGTAAATATTTTACGAGGTTAATATGATGTAATATATATAACTGCACCAATGGTTAAAAGAAAATATTCATATTATCCTTAATAGTCTCTAAAAGTGGCCTGAAAAGTACAAAATTTAATAGGGAGCACAAAGAAAACTTAAGAAAAAGATGCTAAATGATTGGGAGACTGAAACTGATCTCAAGGATAAAACGATGGGAGTTTTCTTGAGACACTTAGACGGAAGGAAATGTGAGTCTGGTGTTGTCCAGATTATCCCAGCAGGCATTACAGCTGTTAGACAGATCAGCCCTCGCACCTTCACACGTCCCGCTGTAGCCTACTTTAAGCGCCGCATCGAAGTTATGTAACCTGTGATGTTCGATCTGCTAATCGAAGAATAGTTGTTTCAAAGATCATGCGTGTGAGAATCTTCTGAAGTAGAGGCGGACAACAAGGATGTGCGGCTCCGACTGCGAGTCCAGTCACACCGATGGGATCCGGCTGGAGACGCGGGGAGGAACTGGTCTCCCATTCCTCTGCATAGTGGGAGCTTTATCACAGACCACGTGAGAGGGAGATTCAGACGGTCCCCGACAGACAGACACCGGCTCATCTCTCCTGCTACTGCTGCCTGCTGACATGGGCTCAGCTTCCCGGAGACAGGCGTGGAGGGAGGAGAGCGACTCTGTCTGAATGTAACCTCTGATCTTTAATCACTCTTTTCATTCTTTTCTGTTCTTTTCCTTTTCTTTTAACAGTTTTTTTTTTTTTTTTTTTTTTTGGGTGGCGGGAGGAGTAGAGTAAATGCTATGGCTTGGCCGTGCATCAGCAGAGTGTGCTGCCTGGCTCGTTTCTGGAATCAGTTCGACAAATCGGACCTCTCGGTCCCGCTGACCATCCAGAACTACTCGGACATCGCGGAGCAGGAGGTGCGCTCCGTCACCAAGCAGCTCTCCGACTCGGAGAACAACTACACCACCCCGGAGCCGCGCGTCCGAGGCTCCCCTCGTGCGCCCGCGGATGGACCCCGAGGACCCACCAGGGCACGGAGGGAGCCCAGCTACAAGCCCCGGGAGGACTACCACCCGCCCGGCGTGCCGTTCCCTAGCGTCACTCAGTACAAGCAGGATTTCAAACCCTGGCCCATTCCTAGAAAGGATAACTTCCCCTGGATCAGTAACGGGGGCAGCAGGGGGGACGGCGCTTCGGACAGCAGCCCGGTCAACAGTTACCACCTCCAGGCTCAGGTTGGGGAGAGGCGGGGGGACAGGTTGGAGCAGCAGGTGACGGAGGAGAACAAGACCAGCTCCTACAGGTACGTGCTTTGTACTTGTTTCAGCACCAGGCGCTGTCCAGTCCGTCACCGTCCCAGCGAGGAAAGCTGTGTGCTGATGTCTGCTTTCATGCCCAACGACGTTCAGTTTATTTATAGTTGAGCGAAATCCATGCTGGAACCCAGAGAGCAGGCTGCACAGAGAGGGAGAAGAGCTGATAATCAATAATGCTCCTATAAGAGTTCCAGATGAATGCACTAAAATGACTTAGAAATGAGTCTTTAATTTATAGTTGCATTTTTATTTCAGGAATGAACTCCCAGAAAAAAAGGTTACTCAACACACAACATGTTATATGCTAATACCAGTCACTATAATGTTATCTAATAGTATATTTCCTACAGCTCTGTGCAGCACAAAGTGATACTAAAGATTTTAAACAGAACCTCACCAACACATCCTACTACACAGCAACCAACGAAACAGTTAAAAACACTTGGCAAAAGGAGCTAAAATACGGCAGTAGATGGTACGCTTTAAAACTGGTGTGATGTAGTTGCTCTTTCTGGTTTTTGATAACATTCTTCTGGCTGAGTTTTGAAGCAGAAAATTTGCAATTTCAACATCAACCCTGCTATGAAAGCTCCTGCATATTGATCCATTTCTCTTCCTCCAGGCAAGAGTACAGGCCATGGACAGGGGTGAAGCCAGCCAGGAGTGCGAGGAGAAACCCCACAGCTCAATATTCCAGCCCAGGGACGGAGGCCACCCACATCCCACGTGAGACCAGCTATCAGGCCGCCTACAGCGGGGAGGTCAGCAGGGCCATGAGCGGGCAAAAGGCTGAGCTCATCCCCCCATCTGCTGTCTCCAACATCCAGCCTCCGTCCGTCACTCAGCACAACCTGGCTGCCACGCAAGCCGGCAGCTCCCTCAGCCCCTCCAGCCTCCAGCAAAGCATTCTGCCTGAGACCACCGAGCACAGTGTAACCACCAAGAGAGAGGTAGGCATGCATTTTCACAGAGCTTCATTTACACAGGTGGAAAACCACAGCACGCCCCTCCAGAAAGTCATCCTCACACATCTCCCAGGCGGCCTCTCGCTGCTGGGGCATCTCAGAAAAGTGATACTGCATTCTGTCCCAGAACGGCTCAAAGTGACCCAGCTGTTTAAAACAGGCCATGCGCCGCGTTAGGTAACACTGCTGGTGCTTTGCTCATCACTGTGACCTGAATAGAACGGGGATGATGGCGAAGGAAGTGAGTGTAACTTCCCAATGTGGTCCGGATTAGCAGCAAAATCACCTACATCTAATAATTATTTGTAATTACAGCTGCAACAACCAACTTAATACCTTCGTCTTTGGCTTCAGTTGACATAAGCACTTCAAACTGGACATTTTTAAGACTCTCAGTTTTGGGGAGTGCATCAAAAATTGGGAAGAAAATGTATGTACTTAGTATATTTTATGTAATCATTTCAACTCTATGCATAGTTAAACTGTCACTGGTTGCCATGGTGACCCGCCATTCACTAGCTAACATTCTTAAAGCATATTATAACTGTTTATCACTATTTTATCACTGTTTATGAACTGTAATAAAATACGTTATGCTATATCAGTGAATGGGACATGTCTTTATGACCCATACGCGTTACATGGAAGTGAGTGGATAAATGACAAAAAAAAGCCCCAAACATTACATACTTTGGAATATTAAAGCAATTTTGCTGACAGCAAAGTCATCAGCTCTCAATGAGATGTCGAGTTCCTCTAAATAAGAAATCATATCCATGGTGAGTAAGTGCACCGAAGCAGGGTTTTCTACATCTGTCAATTTTCATAAAAAAACTGACCTCATATTTTGCAGTCATTTTTGACTGCAGGGAATTCTACGCGATTTTGGTTTAATTTGTCCAACCAGGCGAAATAAAAATAGATGCTAGCTCTTAAGGAGAAGAGTTGGGCAGTAACTACAGTAGTTGCATTTATTCAATTACATTTACTTTAGTAACTTTTTAGAAAAAAAAAAAACTTTTAGGAGTATTTTCACTCCTAAAAGTACTCCTAATTCCAAAACAACACCTCAAACAATTGTTCTGCTCAACCAGAACAATCAGTAATTCCAGAACAACCAGTTATACCAGAACAACCAGTTACAACAAGGCACCAGTTTCACCAGACCAACCAGAGGAATTAGAAAATCCACGGTGACATCCAGTACCTGAGTGTTCCCATTTGGTACATTGTCTGGAAAACTGTACCTACCCTCTTACTGAGTGTTTGGATAGTTGATCTTGGTCCCTGGTTCTCCTCTTCTGTTTCACCCAACCTTTCCCTAAGCAGAGCATTTTCAGTCCTCAAAACCAAGTTCTGCCTGCTTAATCTCAAGACAATCTCTATCATGTTGGCTTTGGAGATATTCCAGTTCATCAGAAAGACTCTCCATCTCTTCGGATTGCTGATTCATAGTCAGCTGTGCCTTCTTCAAGTCCATGCAAAGCTCCTGACGAATTCTTTTCAAAGACTGTCGGACCATCTCCAAACAGTGGACTGCAGCTCTCATGTCCGTGTACTGATGCTCTGTCTCCTCATGCGCTGCACGAACAGACATGAGCTGTGCATGGAGTCCATCGCTTTGACTTGCCAGCATATCACATTGTGCTTGCAGGTCTGGTCGCCTGCAAGCACTTCCGCTAGGTTTGGAGCGCTCGATTTTTCTACGGAGACTTTCAACAGCGTTCTTTGTCTCCAGTCTCTCGTGCATCCTGTCATCAGAAGGTTTTTCAACCAAAATGTGTGTCATCAGGCACACGTTGGTCACTACGACCTTCAGCCATTTTTTTGAAATTCAGCACACTGTTCCTCTGAAATGCCAGAATACAAAGAAATGCAATTGTCCTTACCTTTTTGAACTGGTGGAAAGTTTACTGGAAAGTCCAAGATTGTTGGGGGATGAAATCCACTTTTGTTCTTCTATCTCAATGCAATCTGACATCTAGAACAAATGAGTTGCTCTGTGGAAGTTGCAAATAAAGGGAGTCAGTTGCTCAAAGGAAAATTAATCTCTATAAGTATTTGCTAGGTGAAATAATCATATAAATTCACACAAATGTAAAATATTTTTGTCAAGATTTTGTGCTTAATGATTTTGTCCCAAGACAAATAAAATATATCAGAAAATTCCACATGAAGTGCTTTGCTAAATCTTTGAACACTTCAATATATAGTAACAATTACAACTTCAAATATCAGAGTTGTTTTGTTGGGACTTTGTGTTACAGACCAACACAAACTAGTTCAGAGTTATCAAGTGGAAATACATTTTTGTTTCTTCAAATTTTTGTTTCACAAATAGAAATCTGAAAAATGTGCATTGGTTTCCTGCCACCTTTAGCCTGATAAACCAAAAAAAAATAAAAAATATCCAAAGCAACCATTTACCTTCATAAGTCCCTCAGATCTCAGTTTTCAACAGGAGAATCTGATGACTGCATATTTATGAATTATGCACGAGTCTGATCTTTATGTATAAGTCAGAATCGGTGGCTCAGCACATTCGATCAACACATTCGTTAAACTGGTCCAGTCAACGTCCAGACCTAAATTTGATTGAAAATACAGTATATAGCAATAACAAAAAATTGATGGCGAAAGGGGGAGTTTGTGTTTACAATGTCAAAAGCTATTAGTGGCATGGGAATTAGCATAATTAGAATAGAAACATAAAGTAAGTGTGGAAATGAAGGACTCACTAGTTTAGTTCAGTTTAGCACAAACAAGGAGAGGAGACGCCTCCCTGGCTCTACAGCTGCTGCTGCCTGCATGTCGTCTCAGTTCAGCGTGTTTCTGGACGGTTCGTGAGGCGGTTTATGGGAATCTCCAGAGGTTTAGTGCCATCCCTCTTCCCTACCCACAGTGCTCCACTCCATCTGCCAACATTGAGACTGTAGTCGCTCTGACCTGGACCGGGTCAGGTAGTCTGCCTGTACGCGTGGCAACATCTGCTCCATTAAGCTAAAGGGTATTAGGAAATGCAAAGCTTGGAAATGTTTTGTTGTTTTTTAATTAAAAAAAAAACAACAAAAAAACTTACTTAATCCACGGGAATGTATTAAGACCACCTTCTGCTTATTTGCATGATTTCTCCAAGCCATGTCTGCTCTGTTAAACCGTTTTGCCACTCAACGTCCTGAGGGTGATGAGCGTGGAGGTCAAAATTAGAGATGTCAATGACAGGACAGAGACTCTAAAAATAATTCTGACCCAGTTCCAGTGAGATCACAGCCCATACAATAAAGGACGTTTGTGCTGCTGGCAGTGTGTAGGAGAGCCGCAGTGGAGATTTTTCTCACATAACACACATTGTGTGTTTGTCCATCTGACAGCGACAAAAACAACAACAAAAAAACTGGCCTGGTGGCAAATCAAGTTGATCTCAGATAATCCACAGCAGCCCACTCAGTGCCAACTCATTACTGACTCACCAGCCCCCTGCAGAGGTGTCTGACCGAGCATTACACACCCCACTCCAGCATGCATTACACTCTGGCTGGTCCGTGAGGGGATTCTCCAATCTTTATGGTGTTCTGTGAAATGCAGGCATTCGTCAAGCTGTTTCAGGGCTCCTGCTTTCAATGTGGTCGAACCAACCGACTTCGAATGCTCATTTAAAAATTTTAATAGGATCTTTTCATCATTAAAACTATTTAAATGATGGAAAAGTTTTTGTTTTTGTTTGTTTGTTTTTAATTCAGATAAGTAACAACATAACTCCAAGATTCCCAAAGAGAGGCTGTTGCAAACCAAAAGGAAAGATTCAGATTTAAGGCGCGCACGGTGCACATTTGGTGATAGGATTCTGAGCAAAAGATGTGCAATCTGCACGACAAAACATCTGACTCAGGGGAATTTTGGAAATGCAGCTAAAATTAAAGTCAAACATCTCGGCAGAGACCAATTCCTGCCTGCTTCCCAGTCCGCCGGGAGGCAGTACAGCCCCCCCACCCCCAACCAACCCCTGAAGACTTAAGGCTGAGCTCATGTGACTGTGCAGTGATCTCCGATGCACAACGAGATTGATGATGGAAATGTTGCTCACAATGGTTTTAATCGGCACAAAGAGGATTAGATGGCCTGCCGGAACAATGCATTCTGAAATCCACCTCCTTTCACCCACTCCTCTGTTTCGCTCCAGTTAGCTGGGGTGAGGACGGCACGGGGGCGGCACAGCGCCTGAGCTGGGATCGATCCACTACAGCAGGCGAATCTGATTTACTAAGTCACTTCTATTCAGTTTAAAATGATTAACACATCACGCAATGAAAAAAAAAACCAAACAAAAAACACAATACAGCATGCTTGTACTATGCTGTTTTGTATCTTTTCCTTCTCTTGTACATTAGTGGACAAAATCGGAATGTTTTGTTTTGCAGATCACACCAAAGAAAGTCATATAACTTCACTGTATCTCTATAACGGCGTTCAAAATGTTTGTTTCACTCTTTATGCAGAGATGGGGTTTTTTTTGTTTGTTTGTTTTTTACCAAAATTGTTCATTTTGCTGTTTTAAACATTTTCTCACAGTGTTTGTTCCATGAGAGGATTAACAAGTGTTAATATATTTGAACTTATAATATTTTTGAACCTATAGCTTAATGCACTTATTTTGTTCTACTTAGCAGAGTACTACTTGATATAACTTCCATATTGAAGAAGTAGCTTATTTGCTAAAATAAACTACTTGCTACTTTAGCAAGTAGTCGCAAAGGTGATTTTGTATGTGAGGCTTTGGTTGTATGCAGTGACATGTACAGTCTAAAAGCCTGCGATGTGTTTTAAATGATCTTTTGATTATCAATTTTACTTTTGAAATATTAAGGCTAAATTCCAATTACCCATCCCTAATTGACTAGACCTCTAAACTGACAATGGGTCTTTGAGTCCTGCAGGATAACAATCCGAAATATGTGAGCAATTCAACACGGAAATAGTTTATCGTCACACCAAATTAATGTGTCCAAATTAAAAGGTAGCATTATGCTACTGCAATGACAGATTAATTTACTTTAAGGCTGCTTGCAAATCTTTAGAAGGGTTGCCGAGAAATACCAATACATGATTTTAAGAACATTTCTATAAATTGCCTGGTGGATCTACTGTCAGAATGTGAGAAAAATTTAAAAAAAAGTCACAGATGAGATACTCTGTGTGAAGTGAAGGCTTTTTGCTGGCAAAATAAACATCCACAAAATGTCACAGCAGAGGGAGGGAATGCAAAACACAGTCCTTTCATGCTTTCCACTCCGTCCCACTGCCAAACTTTCTTTCCTTCCCGTTTGTCTCCATCTCGCCCTGTTCTTTCACTTGGACCTCATCCCCGTTCCCACGCTACCGGCTCCACAGAGGGACAAGAGGGAGGGCTTGGTGCCAAGTTGGCAGGTTTCTCTAAGGCTGGGAAAGCAGCACTATGTTATAAGAGCAGGAGTGAGGGAGTAAAAGGGGTGAGGAAGGAGGGGAGACGATAAAAAACATAAGATGAGAGGACGGAGATGCACCATGTGGATTGATAAGTGACAGGGAAACATAAAAGGAGTGGAAGGGGGGCTGGGAAACAGAGTGCATCGTTTGATGGATTATCTGTTAAAGTGCATCGGGTTGCAGTCTTGTTCAGCACCAATCTAATTTAGGAGAGAGGCAGAGCAGAAAACAGCGTGTGTGTGTTGGGCGGGGGGTGAACACATACTCAACAATCCGACTTACTGAACAATGCGAACAGCTTTCCCTGCCTCCTACGGTGCTGGGGAGTCACATCCATAGAGGTTATAAGATGATAAGTACCTAAGGATGTTGCTTGCTTTAAATTTTCTTCATATATTTAATGAAGGATCATGCATATTAATTAACACGAGCATTTTAATCCATCATGTAAATGTGCCAGATTTAGCCACAAAGGCAAAAATTTCATCTGCAGATTGACAGGGGGGGGGGGTCAATTTAAATTAAAACATCCAACTTGACTGAAATATGTTATTGATTGAGTAATATTAATAATGTTAAAATTATGGCAAATCATAAATTCTTTATGGGTGTTTAACAAAACCCCTTAAGGCTTAAAAATAAGATCACATATAAGTCTATTGGCACACAAAAACTAAACTGAAGATGCCGACAAGTAAACGATGCTTACAGTTGTAAAAAGTTTTACTGTATTAAGTCTAAAAATCCACATCCCAGTGAATCATTTGCACTTTTTCTCTTTCAAACTGAGTCTTGATTAAATGTTACTAATTCACTTAATAAACTAATTTTGGAAACTATTTTGAGAGTTAGAACAATAAAACAGCAGTTTTGAAAATGTCATACCATGCCGGAGCCAATGGTTTGTACAGAGAATGGAAGGTCTCGTGAAAAAAATTATGATCCCCCCTGGGGGAGGGGGGCATAACAGAAAATAATTGAGAAACACTGAGTTAAGAAGTTGTTTTGACCAGATTTCGAGGCATGTGGAGGCGTTCTGGAGAGCTGTTCTTGTAATGACTAAATTTGATTGGAAGGTCAGATTTGAGGTGTTTGCATGCGCTGCACAGGACCGATTGTCTCCAGACACACAGGTTTTCTTAAACTTTCGATGAGGAGAGCAGCACTAAGTTGGAAAAAGTAACACAATCACTCCTGCTCTACGCTGACAGCAGAGCTGATGCTCTGTGACGGCACTGTCCAGCCAGTCTCCTTTCATTTCATGGGATCAGTGCCACAGCTGCTGCTTCTTCTCTCCATCACTTTGACCTCCTGAAAAAAGCTGCTGTAGTCGGTTCATCTCTTGATCTCTCACTCAGGAGCATCTTGTGAGGACCAAACTGCCCCCGAACCCTTCTGCCGTCTTTCAAAGCGGATCGAGGGTCTTCAACATCTGAGAGCTGCTTCGACTCTTCACCCCCGGCTCGCTTGTGGTGTAAAGGAATCAGCTGTGGGAGTGTTTCCAGTCCATTCCACAACACAAGAATCTATGCAAAGGAATGTTGTTGTTGTGAACACTGTTGAGCAGCTGCTTATTATCCCAGGTAGAGAGAGATAAACCACTCCTTTTTATACTCCTCCAGGCTCCTTGTTCCTATAAATGAAGATGCATGTGACAGAATAGTCTAGAAACAAACTCTTTTTTTTCTTTTTTTTTTTTGGCTATAGATGCACAAGAAACTGGCTGCTCTGTATGTTTGTGTTTGTGTGCCTGCTCTTTTGTCTTTGATGCACATAATGTTGACTCCGCACCAGTAGTTCAGGGTATGATTTATCATAAGGTGTGTTTGCTTAGAGTGTGCTATGCTGCCCTTTGATGTCTCTAATAATTTATTACCTTTACATTCAGTTCATGTTTGAAGAAATTATTGTTTAGTCAATTTTTATTTTATTTTTTTGGTAAAGATCTTGTTAAAGAGAAACAGCAATTAAAGGATCTAAAAAGTTGAATTACAATAAAATATTGTTAATTAGGCTTGTTTCACCTCTCAGTCGGGTTTTGTTCATCTCTGCCTTTATTTAGTAATTTTATTTATTTAATAGTAGGAAAGTAGTAAATACTTGTTCCAGATTAAATTAATCTGCACATTACCTGGACCAGGGTTAGGAATAGGCTTACAGGCGCTGCAATATTTTCATTCAATGAAGATTTTTTTTACCAATTTACAGTTGGTAAATTTTGCAAAAGTGAAAATCAGACGTGTACTTCCTGGCACTTCGTTACCAGAGAACGCTCTCATCGCTTAGCAACAGATTAACAACAAATATTATTGTAAAAAAAAAAACATAAGATTTCTTCTGCTCTTATGAAATTCTACTTATCTTATACTACTTAATAAAAAAATTACAAAAAAGTGATTTTTTTTGGTCATTGGTGGTAAATACCTTATCAAACAGACATTCAACACAAAAGTAAAAATCTGATTTATACTTTGCAGCAGTTCGTTGCCAGACAAAACACTCATCTCTTAACACCAAATTAATAATATCATTGTTTATAAAACATAAGCTCTTTTGAAATACTGTTTGTCTGCTTAAACACAAGAAATTTACAGTTGATAAATTTTGCAAAAGTAAAAATCAGATGGTTAATTCATGACACTTCACTACCAGAAAACACTCTCATCTCTTACCAAAAGATTAAAAACAAATATCATTGTTCAAAAAACATAAGATTTCTTCTGCTCTTTAGAAATATAACTTATTTTATACTACTTAATACTTAACACGAATTGTGCATTTGGTTAATTTGGCAGAAAAGTTAAAATGTTTTGGGGGATTTTTGTCATTGGTGGTAAATACTTAGCAAAAATACAAAGCTTAAACAGAAAAATATATTGGGGCAGGAAAAATATTTTTAAGCAAAAGGAAACAACTGTTAAAAAAAAAGCACAGCTACTAAATCCAAGCTCAACTAAATTAACAGATAAATTGACAAGTTTATCAGAGATGAAACAATTTTGTGAATATATTGTTTTCCCACTAATGACAGTCCCAACACGTTTCCGTCCTGCACACAGCGATCAAGGACTTAATGATTCGTTAAAAAATAATTTGAGTGATTTTCTGATGATCTGCTGAAAAGAAAATGAACTTAAAGACTTTTACAAGAGCAAGCTTAGTAATAACTCTTTACAAAAAGTAAGAGACTCTTGTCACAACTGGATAAAATCAGCATGACAGGTGTGGAGGCTGTTTGTGAATGTATTTGTAGCATTCCTTCTCCTCAACCAACAATAGTTGGTTGAGATTTCACCTGGAAAAACAGCCAAATAAAAAAAAAAAGTAGGAGACATTAGGTATTCCACTGGTTGCCTAGGCAACCATTATATCAGAGCCACTTCTTTGAAAGGAGCACCATAACAGTGATTTGATTTATGTGGTCTACTCACTGCAGAGCAGCTCTCACTGTATGTGAAGATACCTCGGGTCAAAATCTCATTCTAGAGCATTCAGAACTTTAATTCTTGTTAATTTGAGCTGATTGTTATGTCATCATCCCACACTGCAGAAAGAACGTTTCTATAAGTCCCCCAAATTATTTTGAGAATAATCTTCTCAAAATAATTTTGATAAGGACTGAATATTAACTTCTTACTTGAGCTTTAAGTCACCCTTGCTTTGTTCAGTAAGATGCTTACAGCTCTTCACAAGACGCAAACCAAAACACCTCACACAAATCTAGATGTCAAGAAATACTTTACTTAGTTTATTATAAGAATATTGATCATATTTTTGGTTTGCAAAGGAAAAAAAATACATTACAGTGTTTAGGTATCTTGCACATTAATTCCATTTGGTTAAACAGGCATTATAACCAATCAAGTCATAACGTTTGCTTATCCAGTCATACAAAGCTCAGTAAAACACGCCTATTTGTATAAAATGACAATCACATAACAGTACTCACCATTAATTTCATTTACACCGGAACAACACACACACCACTGTTGGGATTTAAATATTAAAATGCTGATGTTAGAGAAGAAAAAAAAACACTTTAGGAACTTATAATTGACTGACTGGTTATGCACACCAGACAGCCAGAACATGGAAACCATTAGACTAATTATTTTAGGTCCTTATTGACGAGGTCTGGCTAATTCCACATTCCTTTATTGTCACCTCTTCTTAGCAACCAAAAGTAAAAAAGAAAGGAAGAATTGTAGGTTAACTGGGTGACCCATAATAATTGCCACCTGTTAGTAGTTTTACTTTTGTGGCTGACTGGTGTGCGTCATACACACCATGATGGATATGACAACAGTTGTTAAACAGAACACTTAAAAACAGGTTGCAAAACCTTATGTGTGAATTATCATTAAGTCACAACGACAATCATTCTTTTAGTGTCAAAGGCCAGACATGACAGGCTTCAAGAACATGTTAAAATCCTTAACAAACAGTGAATTTCTCTATTTTACTGCTGCAATATTCATAATTACTTGTGCTGGTTGGGTAACACTGAAATGCATTAAAAAGATACTGAATTTCTGATGATTATGATGATCGCTGGTTGCCATAGCTGCAACACCTTTGGGAGAACCTCTCAGATTGAAAGTACGTACAAACAGAACACGCAGACAATCATCAGAGCTCCTAAACCGCAGCGAGCCGCAGCTGAAAAAGCATATCAAACCCAAAGAGAGCCGACAGGAAGCTAGAGAGGACAGCAGTTTGACACCAATGACAATTCACACAGGGTTTATTTCCCTCATGACGACCCCTCCTCGGCGCAAACACTTCATCACTGAAATAATGTTATGAGGTATGAGAGAGAGCAACAGCGAGACTAAATTAAATAACACAAGCAGCATGATGTGGCTTCTTTCCAAACAGAAATAAAAGGTGACAATACAAAGTATTAAAGACATTAGTTACTCTGCAGCTGAGCGTCAGCACTGAGGAGCAAGCTGAGCCTTTCTGTTATTTAGTCCAGAAACTCAGGGCTCCTCAGGCAACGCGACTGCATTTGGACGCCAATATTCACAACAAGAGAGGCGCCTCTTCATCATGGCTCGTGGTTCCGACTGTCCCATCCCCCGTCCCATCCAAGCACGTCTGCTTAAAAGCCAAAGTCCAGTGGTCTGTCCTCAGTTATCCTTTGTCAGGTGGCCCATATGTGCATTAGTGAGGAAATCACAGGTGGGGATGCTACTGACTGCTTGGTGGATGTTCATGGCGGTGATCTCCCTCGGCGCCCTGAAACCCAAACGGCTTCATGTGAGGCTTTTATGTAAAACTCAAAACTATGAAAAACTAGTTGACCTATTGACCTCTGATTAATATTTTCTCATTTTTATTGTGTAGTGCAAAACAAACCCAACATTCCACAAACTAGTACGGACTATTTAATTCAACTATAGCATAAACAAACTCTGACAAATGCAGTGTATATGACTTGTTGTTTGTCTGCACCAACTTCGTAAATTAAAAACAATGAATTCCTTCTAATGACTTAGTCATCTTGCTATATTAAAATAAGCATATAATTGGAGCAAACTGATGACCCAGATAAGCTCTAGATGTAATAAATACAGTTAGAAGTGGAGCATTACGAAGCAGTCACAGAAAAAAGCTGACCTGTTTGGAGGAGATTTAGCGTGGGCCCCTGCCAGAGCTTCTCTCAGGATGTCGCTGGCAAACTGCTCTGTAGCCTGACACACACACACACACACACACACACACACACACACACACACACACAGAGTCATAATTAGATACAAAGAATCCAACTGACCATCAAAGTATAAAGAAAAAAACTCAAAGTATATATTCAGCAGTGTGAAAAAACATTTCACTCTTGCACTTAAATGTTTCAAATTCTTTAGCTAAATCGTATCTCAAAAATAATCAGAGTTAATACAAAAAATAACTTTTAAATAGTGATTTCCAACATAATAGGGATGACAGTGGCAGCGGTGATGGGAGTTCCTTCCGCACAGCAGGCCTGATTACTGCCAGAGCGGTAGAGTCAAGAAACCACTCAAATTGAACCTGTCCAACAACACGAAGTAGGGTAAAAGATCTCAAAAAGCAACACATTGAGTCTAATCTAGAGAAAGGTAGAAATAGATGACAAAAAGTCATTTCCTATTTGAAAAAAGTTACAAAGTCATTCTTTAAGCTATGGGGCTCACAACTGTAAAAATATGATCTCGATGATCCCCCAAGACAAGACAATGGTGGATCTTTATGTAAATTTAACGCATAAAGGTCCAGTATGACAGTCAGTATGACAAACGTGCTGGTGGTATAGTGTGATGTTCTTGAGTCGTTTTGCTTCTTCAGGGCCTGAACAACTTGTCCTAATTAAAAGAACCTTAAATTATGTTCATTAGCAGAAAACCACGAAGAAGAAAGCTGGCTTCATGTTGGGACCTAAAGTGGTTCATGTAGCAAAACAATATTTGAAGCTCATCACATCATATTTAGTGGTGTACCTTCAGTTTTTGCATTTATTCATAAAGCTCTGACAGCAATCAGACTGTTTTCATTCACACACACTGTACGGTTGAAACTGCTTAGATGATACCAATGACTGTAGAATGACTGCTTTCCTTCAGAGCCTTACTGACCTTCAAAATCATTGCTTCGATTACTGGAGCAAACACACTCTTCTCCACTTCCACAGGTTGAAACGGTACCCCGATCTAAAGGAGACAATTAGACATTGCGAGGTTTCCCAAAAAGTAAACATAACTGGTGAGCTTCGTAAACTTTGAGTGCCGCTCCAAACCTGCTGGGCCGTTTCGCTGACGAACTGGGAGGATATGCAGGGGCCGAGGAAAAACTTAGGCTCCACATCAGTTTCCTGCTCCTCCTCTTTGACCTTCAGCTTCTGGCAGGGAGGAGTCACCGTGACAATGTCGACTATTTCATCATCTTCCTCTTCGGGTTCGGTCTTCAGCAAGGCTTGCATCTGCTCTAGCCGCAGCAGCAGCTCGTCATAACTGCTGAGGGTCGAAGGGCACTCTGTGGAAATACATGAACGTTTAGGAAATTGATTGCTTTTTCGATAAGTTCAGCATTGAGATAATTGAAATATCCCCCTCATTCACAGCACAAAGTGAGACAAAAATAACAAAAGGCTGATTATCATGCTGTCTGGCCAGGCATGTGACTCACTGAGCTAAGCAGCTTCGTCTCTCACCCTTTAGAGACAAAAGATGGAATAAGTGAGATCTCCTCATCAATAGAATTACAGATAAACAAAAAAGAAGACCACTCACACTGACCGCCTTCACACACAACAAACATATCACTGTATCAAGTGCTAACTGCAGAAGAAATACACCCACGCAGTTAACACTGTACAGAAAACAGTCACCCACTGAAAGAAGTGGAATGAAATCACTAAACCAGAAGATCTTTCTTTAAAAGATGTCCAGCAAAATGTCCACAAGCAGAGGCAGAAACCTACCAGGTTCGTTATCGATTTGCGTGAGAATGTCCTCGATGGACTCGTCATCATTCCTCTGTTGGGGTTCTGGGTCAGGTGGAGTGTAACCCCTCTGCCGGCACCACTGTACAACCTCTTTGGTCTTTGGCGGGGTGAGGGCCTGTAGGCGGGGCGAGCGGTCCAGCACATCCTGGACAACCCGCTTCACTGCGACGGCTCGTTGAAGCTGCAGAGATGCACCCAAATTATATTCATTACAAATAAACTGTGTTGAAAAGACCAACTTCTGGCTTTGATCTTTTACTTCTGAAGATGTTAGCAAATCAAGCTGTCTTGGTCCACAGACTACTGACTGATGTCGTTTCTGGGTTATTAACCCTACTTGTGCTTCTGAATCAAATTGTTTTCCTCTAAAAATCTGTTGGTGTCATTTGCTCTTCAAATGTTTGGTTTACAATTGTAACAAGTGAAATACGTCAGATCACAAGCTCTATTAGAAAACTCCAAGAACTCTGTAAAAACTTCAAAACTCGGGGTAGCGTCAGAACTCCTTTCATTAAGTGAAATACTGCAGTCATCCAACTACTTCCCTTCCAATATTGATGCCATGATTCTTCTGCTCACTTTCAAATCTCCTTCTTCTACTTCTAATCTCCTTGATCTTCTGCGCACCATCGCTCCTTTTGTTCTCTCACTGTTTCATCTGCTGACCTGTTTACTAAGAGCTGTGGAGCTCTTAGTTGAGTCAGTCATTTTGAAAACACTTTTTTTAAGTTGCTTGTAATGTTCAATGCATTATATACTTTATGTTGTGTTGGCTGTTGAATGTTTGGTGCTTTTATTAGCAGTTTTCTGCTGTGCTTTTAATTGTAATTGTGTGTTCATTATGAGTATAAAATGTATTATTATAAAAGATAAGCCCAAAACCATAAAAGACCAAGTATGGTCAGTTAACACTGTTTCATCAACTTTAAGCTCCCTAAATCTGGAACAAGTTTTGAATATCCATGTCTGGGTTTGCCCGATAGATGTAAAGTGGAGCGTGTCGCAAAGACAAGATAGCCTGTGTAAGTTTTTGATGAAGCCATTACAAAGGGACAACATGACCAGGCAAAGAAGCATATCTGACCTGACAGAAAAACATGAGGCAAGCAGAGAGTTCACCCAGACATGAAGCAGCCTGGAGACAGATTATACAGACAATGCTGCAGACGTGGCTCATCTTAACTTAAAAACTGGAAAATGAAAGTAAACAACAGAGACTTTGTGTCTCTCTAAGTGAGCTCGACCTAAATGTTTTATGAGTAAAAGCCTGATCACGTAAAAAAAAAAAGACAATTAAAGTAGTTGAATGCAATTAGTTAAAGGCATAGGCATGAGTAAATCTGAATATTACTTACCTCTGATGCTCTGCGCTTGCCAATATTCCAGGAGTAATACTGTTCTACTGAAGAGGCACAAAATGGATGAGAGTCTTCGGCTAAACGGAGAAACATAATTTCAACTTGTGTTTAGCAAAAGCACAGGTGAAAAAAAAATTCAAACCTTTCAGATAGTTTTTATACTGTATAAACGGTGACATAGAAACATCACATGAAAAGTCAAACTACTTACTTTTATCTGGTACAATTAGAGGGAACTTCTTCACTACAGCAGTCAGCAGCTGCATCATTGTTTCTATGTGCTCGGTCCTGAGGGAAAAAAGCCATTGCTCTGGTTACTTAATGCATTCAGTCTTGATTATTTTAATAAATGTATGACTTCTGGCCGTGGCTCCAAAACTCCTTTTTGCTGTGGTTGTAGTGGCTCACCTAACTTTTTCACTTAGGTGCAACTTTTAGTGCACCCATATTTTACAGCTCCTTTATCACCAGCTTATGTTTCTATGTCTTTAAAAATCACAGTTATGTAATTTCCAGTGCAGATTCAGCTTAACATTTTGGACACATTTGTCACAGTTAACAACAATTTTGTAAAAATTAAGTTCAAGTTAATGTACAGAGGATGATACTATAATAGTAGTAAGTAATATTACTAGTTGTCATACAAATTTAGATTTTTTTTTCACTTAAGTAATTTCTACACAACTCTCTCACTGTCAGAAAATGCATTTGTTATTCAATTATTAGGGCAATTTGAAACAGATATTTCTAGAAGATGAGATATTGTGTCTCAATAGAAAAAATAAATTATATATTTTCAAAATTATCTCCTATTTAAGGTGGCGGCAATAATTTCACTCTGAAATCTCACCACCACTCAAGACAACAGACAAAAATAAAGTCCTCCTTTATAACAAATGAACAAATCAGTGATTTGATTTTCATCTGCTCTTAAAAAAACAAAAACAAACACAAATGAATGTCAGAAAGCTTTAGGCAAAAAGCCACGCTATAATGTGCAGAGAATAAGCAGACCCTCGACCAAAGTGGCCAAATAACTCTGACAGATGAACCAGGCAGTTCTGAAGCCTGCATGCATCCAGCTAGATGGTAACTGGCTCAGAATAAGCTGCAGGCAGAGTGAGTGGAAGAGGCTGAGGAATGAAGGCATCCTAAAGCCCTGCTTCTGTCAGTGCTCCACAAAGAAAAATGTGTTTATTTTTTTAAAAATGGAGCTGTTCCAGTGAATCTGTTTGTCCTTACTCGATCAGATCGTGTGCAGAGGTGTCTGCGCCTTGCTCCTGCTTAACTGCAGTAGCTGCACAAGGGACATGGGCTGAAGGTGGAGCAGGCGTAGAGACCGGCGTCGACGGACCGGCTGTGATGGCGGGACCAGCACTTGGTTCTGTTTTCACTGTGGCAACAAAGAGCGAGAGCAGAGAGACACGAGTCAAAGGTCACACATTCTATGCAGTTAAAAGTAACTAAAAAAACAAACAAATTTGGGTTAAAAAATAAAGAGAGATTTGTACAAGTTAGATGTATAAGTCAAATCTTGTTAAATACATTTTCTTTTCAAGACAAAGTAGCTGCTTGTAAATAACCAAGAACATTTAGTTTTTTTAAATAAACTGTAATTGGGGGTTGAAAGAAGGCTGAATGTCCAGCTTTATTTTATATTTGTCAGTGCTGTTTACTGCTGTGCATTAAAGGCATTTTAGATTGTTAAACCATAATTACGCCTCCACTTCTAACCCAGTGGAATAACAAATGAATCCCATCAAAATATTTGTATGAAATTTAAAACAAAAAAGTCATTGATGCAATGACTGAATAAACATACAAATTATAAATCAGGCCAAACTAAAGGTAAACTAGGATCTTGTGTGGAAAATTTGGAATTATTTCAGACTTTTTGGGGCCTAAAATTGAAAATTAATTTTATGAGATTTTAAGATTCTGTAGAAACAATGTTTTGTTTATCACCATTTTTATCATCCTCATTAATGAAACATAAAATGGAGATGGGTAGAAAGTGATGAATCACAGACAGGATCGTGGGTGGACTGATGATGGACCCGTCTCACCTTGTGCCAGAGGCGGGACAAGGGAGGAGGGGATCTGGCTGGCGGCGTTTGGGGCGGCTCCCGCTCCAGCAGCTCCATGGGGTGTCAACGAAGAGGAAGAAGAGGAGGGAGTGTTGGAGACAGGGCCTTTAGACACCACTACACACAGAGAAAACACACTTTGTATCAGCTCAGTGGCTCATTGGGTAAATATAGTATGTGTAAAAATTTGATGAAAAATGATTATATAGAGCTTGCAATGAAAAAAAACCAACATGATAAAACTGAGTTTCTGATTTAAATAAAACTATATATTAAAAACTGCTCAGTTTATTCACTTGTAAAGGACATAGTACAAAAAAAACAATAAGAATATTATATGTTTCTCCTTTAACATCTATTTTTTTTCCCACCTTACCTTTACCAACAGGCATGAATATGGTTTGCAGCCCAGCAGACCCAGATCCAACTCCCAGCTGCTTGAGCTGGTTAGCAGGGATTGTTAAGACTGTCTGCTGGGAGCTGGAGCCTCCAGAGTGAATCTTCAGCATACCTGCCAAAATGAATGCGTTTTACATGCAAAGTCAGTTTTACAGCTCTGACCATCTTCAGACCAACACATCAATGTATTTTTCTAACAACCTGACAGTGCAGCACTCGTCTTTCCTCCTCCAGTTGCCACCCCGCTGACTAATGACGATGCAGAAACTAACGGCGTGCCGCTGCTTTTGGGCACACCCACCAGGGCGCCCACCCCTCCTCCTTTGGACATGCTGATGACGGGCATATTTGTGACCCCTTTAGCAAGCGTCACGACCGCCGCGCTGGAACTCGTGGCGCTCTTCGTCACAGTGGCAGCTCCTTTGACCAAAGAGGCAACCGCTGCCTTGGACAGGCCACCGCCCCCAGCTGCGCTGGAGCTCTTGGCTGCACTGATGACCGCTGCTTGGTTGGCTGACACCAGAAGTGAGTGGGGTTGAGAGGCAGGCTTCCCTCCATCAGCAGTCTGCGTGGAAACACACAAATCGTCAGCTGCTGACCAAAAACTAATTTTAGATAATTAAAGTTTTCTTTTTTAACTAAATGTGCCACAGTTCACATGCAGAATAATTTGTTTATATCTTTCATTGATAAAGCTGTATAGGTCAGGATAGTTAAAGTACTTCCTTCATGCATGAGCAACTGTGTAATTCAAGGTATACTTTATACAAAAACTGAACAAGAACTAAAATTTGTATACCTCAGAACAAAAAGCAAACTATAAAAAGGGAGGACGTACAATAAATCTCAATTTGAACACCAAATGTAGTGCAAAAACAAAACAATACAGCTACCATACCTACCTTGTAAAGGCTGAATATAAATCATCATAAATGGCAAAAAGATGGCTGTCTCCACAGAGAACATAAAATGAAGTGGAGCTTAACTGAATGGAGGAAGTTATAATTATTCAGACTCAACCATGTGATATTTCACAGCAAGATACTGTCACCAAGATGGCAGGTTGTGTATGGAAAAGATGTGCAAACATAAACTTGTTCTGCTGTATGTTCAGTGATAAACAGTGTAGATCTATGTCTAAATTATCCTTTATGCAAAGCTACAACATTTAGGCTAAAATCTCATTACACCAGTTATTCACCATGTAAGCCTATAAAGCAGCATTAAGATATTTACTTTCAATCTTAAACTATTTTGCCAAAATAGTTAAAAACCAGTCACTGCACTCTTTTCAGTATGTTTAGTATTTCCACCCCTGCAGACGCTCTGTTGTGTCTGTATGTGTCAGGCAGGTAGAAGGTACCAAGAGTCTCGCTTTGGGTATATTTTCTGTAACAATCTGCTGGTATGAGTCATCTGAAATGGGGGCGCAGGCTGGAATTTTGATGGAATCAGGTAGGTAGAAGGAGGAATATAAACACAAGAGTGTTTAAAAGTGTGATGGACAGTCTCTGTGGCTAGACATTATTATTTTATTCAACTCATGATTACGCTGATTATTGATTTCTCAAAGAAGAAAAAAAGAGACATTTGGTCTCACAAAGAGGGTTATGCTGTGCTTGAATTGTTTGTGTGAGTTTTTTATGGCTGAGCATTATGTTGCCATCACAACTGTGTGCAATATGCATATCGGAAAGGACCGTTTGGAGTGCAATTACTGTTGGCTAATATATTTCAAGTGTTATGAACTTGAGTTTTACATGCTAAAGTAATATTTAGCCAGCTGGACAGTTTCACAGCAGCAGATTGTCAAACTGAACACAAACGACATTGTCAAAAATGCTAAAAGGTCACAGAGCACTGGAGGCACAGATGAGAAGGCGAGGAAAGAAAAAAATAGGCATAGGTAGCAACTGATATTGTCATTGTAATATTAAGCAAGGTTATTCTAATATTGTGCAAACCAAATTTTTATTATTTGAGTTACTGAGGTCTAGCTCCAATCCAAACCATGAGCAAGGTTAAATCCTCTTCAGTTTCCTCTTCAATCATGTCTGCTCTTTTCTGATAAACACATCATGTGTTTGCAAAAGGTAATCATTCTGTTTCTCATATATTCCTTTTGAACTGATCAAAAAACATTATTTGCATTTTTACCATGCATGTCATCACCTATTTTAAAACGAAGCAGTTTTAAAAGATAAAACTGCTTCGTAAGCACGTTTTTTGTACATGCTTACAAAAAACATAACATTGTTGAATTTCCACTAATTAAATTCCTCTTTAAATCTGGTTAAACTAGCAAAAATAAATAGGAGATGAGAAATATCTAAAGTCAACTTTAAACAGTTCCTGTAGTTTGGTTTAAAACATCGCTGTGATGATCCCAAATAAATGTAAAACATGCCTGTTGTTGACTTGCTGCTGCCCCTGCTGCACTAACAGGAGTGGAGGAAGCAGCTGTGATGACTCCTCCCGTCATCCTCAGTGTGGTGGTACCAGGCTTGGACATGTGACCCGCTCCCGCTGCTGTTACAGTCTTCACAGAACCGTCGGACAGCTTAAGCTGTGCTCCCTGTGAGCTGCCAACAACCTGTCCGTCATGGCGAAAAAATATCACACGTTTGTTATTACAATCCAAATTAAACTGTAAACAAAGGAGGTGAGGTGTCACCAAGGCTAAGGAGCAAAATAAATCAACCACATTCCTGAAATTCAAAATACAAAGTACAAACTTCTATACTCGAATCTAGGTGAGAATCAATTGCAAAAAGCATTTTGAAGTTCATCATAAAACACAAAGTATAAGACCTTTTACATGAAGCGACTAATGATGTTTGGTGCTAGTAAACACCAAACAACAACAAACAAGACAAATCAGAATCACACACTATTAGTTCAAGTACTGCCCAGACCTCTAGGCAGGTTTTCTCCCCAACCTGAGCCAAGATGGCCGCCTTCTGTCCAGCCGTCACCCGGATAGCCTGCTGGGTGGAAGTGGCCGTAGATGATCCTGAATGACCTGCTGAACTGGAACTGCCCTGCTTCCCTGATCCCTGTGATGGCTGACCAACCAGGAATGTACCCTAACAACAAAGTGATGTAACAAAGAGCCAGTCAGTGTGTGCAAATGAGTATTTGGTAAGTTGTAGTTTAGAGGATTAATTTTAGCGTTTAACAGCTGCAGTTCTCTGGATCAATGCAATAAATGTAATAAACATAAACTTCAGCTCATACAGCCTTTAAAATATGCAAAAAAAAAATTACGTGTTGTCAAAACATCTGTTAAACCATTACAATAAAACAGGGTTTCTTTATATGACCTACTACATTTTTATGTATGGTATTAGCATAACACAAAAATCCATTGACCTTAGCATCAATCCATAATTTAAGTCTTTACTAAATTAGGCACTACGTCTTTAATTACTCACAATTCTGTGAATAAGTTTAAGTTATGGCTTTATGTGGAAAGCGAATGTTGTCGGTGAAGTCCTCAGTGAAATCTCAGCAGATGGTCGTTATATAATCTTATAAACTTGACAACCAGATACAGCTTCTAATTTAGAGCAAGTTTCGTCCGACTACTAAGACTGCTAAACTATGAAATGAAATCACTGTTTTGCAACTGTTGTGCAATGAAGTAGACAACAAAACATTAGTGTGACTTTCTCCAGTTTCACTAATATTCGTTTATTTCCAGATGAAAAATGTCTGCAAATAAATGCTTATTATCTAATAAGCAAAATAGGCAATGATAAAGAACTATCTGTTTAATAGATCCACTTAAATCACAGACACATGAGGACATTGTTCTCTCCAGAATAATAGAACAGGAAACCTCAACGCTGTTTGGTTCTCACAACAAAATAAAAGAACAACAACAATGCTGACCCTGTTTGACATTTACCAGAAAAACACAAATATAGAGTAGAGGTAAAGAGTTTGCATCGATTGCTTTGTAGAGAAAAAAAAGAACTGTTTACCCACCTGTGGGGTTTGTTTCAAAATGTAAGATGTGTAGGAGAGGTTTGAAGGCAGACTGGCTGAAGATGAGGAGGATGAGGAGTTCTGAGAGCTGCTTGTACCTGCTGACGGGCCGCTCTGGGACTGGTGACCTACATAGCAGAGAGGCACATTCACATCAACTTTGAATCAGATAAACAGTCTTTTTCTTACACATGTGCAGTATTAAATACAGTCCTTTAATAAGATGAGAAGAAATGCGGAGAACAGGCAACAATAAATTACTCCAGCTTCCTTTCAACAATACTCATTAAGACACAACTCAGATTTGCCTTGCAGTTTTTGAAAGCAAAGGATGAACTTTTAACACATTTTGTTTTGAGGATATCTTCGCTTTAAGAATACAAACCAGTGACGTAACTCGTCTTACTTGCACCAGAGGCTCTGAGGATGGCTCCTTGTGGAATGAGAAGCAGCTTCCCCTTCCCTGATGGGTTCTTACTGTTGGTGGTTAGGTAGAGTTTGGTACCTGGAGGCAAATTAGCCAGGTTGGCTAAATTGTTCGCTGGCAGTTGAAGAGTGGCCATAACTACAAAAGATGTACAGAAAGAAGATATTTCTTACTTGTCCAGGTCATACATTGTGTGTATTACAATATCATCACAATATCTTCATATATAAAGAGGCAATTTTACACGTTATTAAAATGTCCTCTTTTTAATAATGTGTAAAATTTAAAAGGACAATTGCCTCATTGTGTAATGTTATTTGGTAGTGACTATAATTAGAAATGCACAGAGAAATCGGTGGAAGACTGGAATCAGCAGGTTTTCAGCTTGATTGGCTCTAATCAGTGACAGGTTGATCAAAAACTTAAAAATCCTGTCCTTTAACACACCATATATACACTCTTTGACTTGGAAACGGTGAAGGAGACTCAAAGTTAGCGGTTTTCTGTCTCAATCAGGCCTTTAAAAGGTCTGAGGAATAACAAAAGCCTTTAGAAAATTCTAGAAAACAAAACATTCTGTTTACTGACCATTTAGAGTAGTGAACTTCAGCTTAAACAGGAATCTGAACGTATTAAAACAAGGTAGAGTTGAGGTAAGGGTCTTCATTATGTAGGAAATACACAGAGAGACAGCTGATTCCATTTACCAATGCTAATCAAGCTAATCTCTACAATAAAAATCTAATAAAAGCAGAAAAAATATCAACTATGTAAAAGTTTCTTTCTTCGCTTTAAGATGGCAGCGGAGATTAGATATTCAAAATTAAGCTTGTTAAAACCTGGAGCTTGTATATGTGTGAACTCTGACCTCCGCTCTTGCCGCCTGAACCACCGGCACCCTTGGCGCCACCTTGCTGGGCGGTGATGCTCCCAGTTCCACTGACAATGGCTTTAGCAACGCCCTGAGCCAAAACCTGTTTCCCGGCCATCACCTTGGAGACGGAAGGGCTGCCCTTTGCAACCAGAATCTGTCCGCTGCTGATGGCGACCTGTTTCACCGAAGACTGAAGCGTTGAGCTCACAGGAATACCCAACATCTTTAATAACAAGAAGTATAAGATTAGCTTTATGAATCGTTCACTGGTAAATTAACAAGTGGATCATTATTTTCATGAATTATTGGTGAGACTCAGAGTTGAAGTAATTGTGACCTTGCTAGTTGTGGACCCTGTGGCCTCTCCAGTCCGTTTCTGACTCGACATTGAGATCATGTGACCTCCTTTCACTGCGACAAACTGGTGGGCTGCAGCAGCAGCAGGTTGCTGCTGGCTGGTTACTGTGGAAACCATCTGCTGTTGCTGTGTTGAAACTTCCCCGGGCTCCTGCTTGATAATAACCTGCAAGGAGACACATTGAGAGGGACTGTAAGAGGACATGCTGCCCATAAACCACAGGAGGCAAAGATATTAAAACCATTAGGAAATCCACTGTAAACAATATCTGGAGCTGGAGAAATACCATATAAATGACAAATATGATGCTTTCTGACTGGGAACGACAATGCTCTCGTGGTTTTAGTAGACTGATGAGAATTAGGAAGTGCTTTTGTGCCTAAAGTAATGTTTGTGTGAGGGGGCCTTATCATTTATTCATAACATAGATGTTTTTACAATTTCCATATGTTGCCATTAGCTGTAGTGTTTAATAAACAGCAGATGCTGGAACTTTAAAATGAGAGAAAACACATTAAAACCAATAAAAATAACCTCTATGAAGGAAGGTCGGGGTAATGAGAATGTGAGTAGTGAGGTATTTTCATAGCATCCAATAGAGACCTTTCTTTTACCACTGAAATGTGCAGCCCCTCCCCCACCCCCAGAAATATGTCCTATTTAAATAGTTGCCAAGACGCTGCATCTGCTGAACACCATGGGCTTCTATTAATACCACACTGCTTTGATAACAACACCGATGAAAAAAAGTGATAACATGTGTGGAGTTTTAGCTCAAAATGATTTACGGACACAAACTCACCTTGACCCCCGATGAGAGGAAAGTGCCAGTGTGAACTTTAGGTGCTGGAGAGCGGGCGCCTTGAGCCTGTTTGGCCGAGGGGCTTCCTGTGTAGAAATGCACATATAAACAGCGTCATGGCATAGAATGAATAGAGAGGAGAGGACTACTGTAGTTCATATGATATATGATATGATACCATATTAGGGCTAAAATGATTCCTCGAATGATTTGAGTACCTTGATTATTAAAATTCCTCGAGGAAAATTTATCTGCCTCAAAGTTTCGTTAATTTATGGTTTATTATTTAGCGCACCATGTTCTGGCAGGGACATTATTTGCGTTACAAGTAGTTCTGACTTCCGCCTCTGAGTTGTTGACGAATGCTAAGTGTTAGCAGCGAAACGTCCAATTTTCAAGTTTGGCCCGTGGGGATTTTATTGATTGATGATAATGCCCAGGTTTTCATCGTTTTTGGGGGACCAATAAGCATCCTTAAAATGACTGGAGCGATGCCTGGAGTACAGCAGCCTTTTTCCTCCAGGAGCTGCTGGTTCAAAGCGAACAGCAGGAAGAGTGCTGCAGGAGTGTTTATACAGGTGAGTGGATAGACTGAACACAGCAGGCGGCTGAGTAGTTGATGCTTACAGTGTAAGTGTAGCTTTACGGATGAACCGCACAATAAATTTCATATCATCCTGATCTGAACAAACGGGTGGCAGAAATCATCGTGGCGGTGCATGACTGGTAGATGAGTTTCTGAGTGTGACGAACGAAGGTGAAGTAAATATCCCGTATTGCTCCCCCCTGTTCTTACGTTCGCCCCCTGGTCTACCGGTCATGTCTCTCCCCCTCTCCGCCCCACACACACACACTCACACACATTAGGTTTGTTTGTTCGTATTTCCACCCCCATCTTACGTTCGCCTGCCCTCCACCACCACCACCCTAATCCCCCCCACTCCAGGCAACATTTCCCATATTCTCAAACCCAAAGCTTGACAGGTATGGGGCAAGGTGAGAGTTCATCTATTAAACTGACTGAAGAAGAATACATAAACTAAAAGCTGGAGTATAGACATTTTTTATAACCTCATTTGTGAGCCTGCCTCTTTATTATTAAAGTGAACATAATTTCAGATCATCGTATAACTTTTCTTCAGGTTAACTTAGAAAGAGAGCTGTTATTACTACAAGTTAGTTTTCTAAACTACAGAAAAGTAACTGTTACGGAAGCTCAAAAATGAAAAATTGAACCTATATTGATATCTGATAGTGACACCGGTGTTGTGCTACCGAGTTATTTTATCAATTTTTTTATCAGATTACTCGATTAATCGTAAGAATAATCGATAGTTTACTGGAATACTAAAATATTCATTTACAACAACCCTATATCATATCATATCATATCATATACCTAGTGCATGAAAAAAAATAATTAAAAAAAGAACTAAATAAAAAAAGCAAAAGGTTTGGTGAATCAGCCCACATCTGACTCATCCACTGGGATGAGAGATTGCTCAACAGGATTCCAATCCATTTACCAAATCTGCCTGAGCTGAGCACTTATAAATTAAGTGTAAGCGCGGCTGACTGTGTGTGTGGAAAAACAATGTAGGTGAAAGAACGCTACATTGTGATGTAAGCTGAGGATTTTTGATGCGTAAGCGGTTTCAGTTGCTGTGAACATGTAGAGCCTCTGAGTGCTCAGCGCGTACGCACTCGTTTCCCCTGATACTGAGATTTGATCCTCCAGTCAAGAGCAATCAACATTTATGTGGAAAACCTGATGTGAGCACCATGCGTCATCCAATCAAATCAAGCCATGAAACACATCAGTCACTATGGTAACCACTTATCCACAAACTATCCTGCTGCATGAGAGCATGTAACATTAGGGCTATGAAAAGCTTAGAGAAAGGGAAATAAAGTATTGTTCATTTTCTGCTTCCAACTGCAGTTGTTGAGGCATTTTCTACATCCATGTGGGTGGCTAAAACCCTGCTTTTCAATTTCATTCCAGGTTTACTTCTGATTCTGAGCAGCACACAGTGAAGCTGGAGATGTACCTGCAGAGGCAGCAGATGAGGACGCCATGGTGATCACCTGGCCGGGCTTATCGACGATAATGTACGGGTTGTTGAGGACAGAAGAGGCGCTCTGCTTGCTGTGGACAGGGGTGGAGGTTGTGGGTGTCCGGGGCAACGGCGAATGGCTGGGAGTAGAGATGGGTGAACCTGAAGGTGTTGAAGCAAACCAGCTCAGTGGAAGGCAGAGATAAAAGAAAGCAGGAAGAATACAATTCTATATCATTTTCATGTACTTCTTTTTGTAATATTTTAGTAAACCCAGGCTGAAAACTTTCATGGCGCATTTTTGGAATCCAGAGGCAAAAAATATTTTCTATTTCTTAGCTGTTAATTCACAATAGAATATAACAGGAAGCCAAATGTAAGAAAGCATAGTTTCTCTGTTTGGAAGAGTTAGGCTGTATTTGTGGTCGAACATGAAGTCTCTGAAATTTCAGCTCATGGTAATTAACTCTTGACACCAAGTCTGCTGTTTTGCTAACTGTGCTAAAAACAGTTGAAGACATCAACTCTGTGATCAGGTGTTTTGAAATAATAAAATCATTTTAATTACATTTATGTGCAACAGACTTGTTGCACACCATGCGTGATGTCACATGCATGGTGTGACATCACATCTTCTCCTAATGTGAATAACATCAGTCACAAAAATGCTTTTTATAATGACTGAAAGAAGAATTTAACAAGTTAACTTGGCTCTCAGATTTTAAGTTATTCAGAGTAGATTAAACAAGAAAAAACTGAACATGTTGGTCATGTGCTGGACTTCTTTATTTTGAAAAAAAAAAAACAAACAAAAAAGAAACAGAAATTTAAAGTTCATTGTACAAAGGTATCAAGATGTTTTTTAGTTTTATTAGTACATCCCTGGGCTGTCACAAAAAAATTATTTTCTTATTTTAAACTTTCAGTTGATTCAAAGAGTATACAATGAAAACTTTTGAATGCAATTTATTGTTCTTAAAGAGAAGTCAAAATCATCCAAGATCAGTATCAGCATAAAACTTCTCACAGAAAACTGTTATTTTCTATTACAAATAGGTCACAAACTTTAATTTGAACCATTTCTAACACAATGTAAAAGAAAAGGCTTATCTATATTTTTCTTAGTGAACAGTCCTCTTCAACAGTTCAAGCAAATAACAGGAAAAGACAATAATACTGATATTAAGACACTTATGATTCACTGAAGAGAGGTGTTGTGTACTTCAGTGTGTTACAATGACATTTCACAAAATGCCTCAGTAAGGAATGGAGCTGTTTTGAAAGAATGTGATTCATCATCCTAACTGAGAGGAAGCACTTACCTGAGACTATTTTGCAGCTCATGGTGATTGGTTGGAACGATTTCCCCGGAGACTCTGCAGGACTGGGCGCCTGTCCCTGGGGAACTATTTTACAGTTTGCTGTGATTGGCTGGAAGGCAGAGTTACCAGGGGAACCGAGAGTGACCCTGTCACCAGGTCTGGGTCTTGTTGGAGTGCGTTCACCAGCAGCGAGGCCTGGATTATGTCCACTTGCAGACTTCACCATATCCGCTTTTAATAAACCTGCAGACAGAAGAATCCCTTGATGCATAATTCGTTGTCAAAGAAACGACATGAACAAAATGGACAAAACTCTCTACAATGATTTCATCCAAACTGTGACTAAAGACACAACGTAAATTAAAGTTTATGCCATCAAAATTATCTCTAAAACAATATATAAATCAGCGAGTAGTGAAACCAGTTATTCTGCATTTCTGCTAAAATTCCTCTGTCAAGTATCTGGTAGTTTTCTTGGTAGTACCTTTTTCTGCACCAAAATCATGTGAGACAGGAGAGCTGGGGTGTCCATACGTCTGGGTCAGAGAGGCCGTCGACATGGGGCTGGCTGCTTTTAGAGACGCTTTGTTGGACGATGAGGAGCGCTTAGGGATATAGTCTTCCCCAAGAGAATCTCTATGAAGCTCCACATCAACCACCTGAAACAAATAGAGCTGCTTTTTAAAAGTGGACAACAAGGTGATGCAGAACCTACAGAATTATGATGGTAACATTTTGATTTTGATCCTAAAAATCTACAGTATTTGCATTTGGGCAAAACATTTGTTTTTTGGGGGGTTTTTTGTTTTTCATAGAACCTGATATTTGTTTTTGTGGTTCTGTACATGTTTACAAAACACATTATAAAATAAAGAATAAAAAACAGAAAAATTGACAAATGCAATACTAGCTTACAGTTAAAGCATGATTACATCTGAATCTGCACCATGAAGCAAAACAAAAGCAATCAATATGTCTTAAACCAAATTAAAAAATGAGGGGGGTTTGACTGAGGAAACATAAAATGATGAATTGATGGGTATTCTAGACAGTACTGTGATTACTCTGACTTTCCATATCGTCAACAGGTTTAAAATTGAATATGGTTAAATTTCCTGCCTCTCCTTGTTGTCACAGCAAGGAAAATAGAAAAAAGGAAACAATATGCACATCTACAACTTACAGTTTCTGCTCCCAGTGTCTGCAGGCCTGTGTATGTTCTGTCCAGCTGCAGAAACACAAGAGAAGTTACACAATTAAACAGGAAATCTGTAACTATGACAGAGCAGCACCAACACACTCAGATACACACAATAAATACAATTAATGTCAGTAAACAGTATAAAAACTGGGTCATGTAGAATAGAAAGGATGTGAGCAAATATGATTTTATACTTTTATTTTTGTCTTTTTCTGAATATCATATAATTAAGTGGTATTAACTGAAGTGAAATCAAGTAAATGAGGGCTTCAAATCGCCTAAGGAGAAAACTAGACAAATGTTTAAAAAAGGCCATTAAAGAATACTGAGATGCTGTCAGAAGAAATAAGCAACATTAATGGAGATGTGGTCTATGGTCTGACCTTTAACTGGTGGATGATGTCAATGCGTTTGTTGCGAGAGTCTTTGAAGTGGATCTGGATCCTCACAGGAAACTCCCCCCATCCACGTCGCGTTAAATGAAAGGGAGGCTCGCTGAGAACAGGCACATCAAAAAGCCCCAATTAAACGTCACCCGATTACAAATCTGCAGCAGGTTTTTTTTCCCCCTCCCAACAATGCCTTTTAAGACAAAACATTCCCACAGTGTTCTGGCTCAGCTCCAGTTATTAATCTCTTTAACAATCAATGACCTGAAAATCTTAAACTCTTCTTCTTTGAGGTGTGAAAACAAAAGGGCATGCAAATGCTAGTTTATTTTAGATTTCTGCTCAAGTATAGCCTAGTAGTTTAAACTTTACTTTTATACATCAACCTTAACAAGACTGAGGCTGTTTGAGAGTCAGCAGAGAGCATCGCGCATGCTTAGGGTTCAAGGAGCATGAACACTTGAGTCAGTCAGGGGGAGCTTAGAAGCTGCTGCTGCTGCAGCACCAGAAGAGCTTTGTCAGCTCAAACAGCCTGGAGGCCACAGCTCAGTAGGAGGAGTAATGAGTGATGATAGTATCTGTGGAAGACGACTATTTAAGATCTTAAATCCAAGCTGCAAAAGCCAGAAAACTGCATTATTTTCAAGAAAAATCCAAATTTAACTGTGAAGGACTTGGATGGACTCTACATGTTAAATATGCTGCTTCTCAATTTCATGGTCACCAGGGACTAGTTATTATCTCAAAACACACAAACAGCATTTTACAGAGACAAGAGTACATAAGGTGCTGCTTTATTACAGATGCACAAGGGGGCACTATTTGTTAAAGTGTTTTCTTAAGATTTCTGTTTACTGCAGAGTCACCGAACTGTTGCACCACTAAGAGGTTAACCTAAAAACCCTAAATCACGTGTCGACTAATGAATACTGCCTCTTATTACGCAAGTGTTTTCCAGAATTGTTTTCCTGCTGACAAAGAGGTGGAGCAAACCCTCTTTTTTTTACTCAGAGCAACAACAACAAAAAACTTCAAATCAAATATCGTGTCCATGGGCAACATGGCGGTGTGAAGGGAGCACACTTCCTGAAACAAGTTTGTCCCTGTCTGTCTGGCTTCTATTGATGCCTCAGGTAACCACATGAAACAGCAACCAAGAGCTGATTTCTATGAGAAGAGGAGGAGCTCTGCCTGTCTCTCATAACATGTTCAGAACTGAGGAGTGTTTACATGCACTGTTGATTTCTAAATACTCAGAAAGATTCACACAGGAACAAACCTGACTTCCACCAGGTCGTTGGGTTTGTAGCTGGGATGCAGAAAGAACCAGACTTTCTTCACAAAGTGGTCGATGCTCGGCTCTCTCCTCGAGCCTCTGACGTACACCATCCACTTATGGGTCGACTGATCGTTCTCTTCCCGCTTATCTGGGGGGATATACCTAAAAGCAAAAAATAGTACAAACAGAGAGATCAGTAATTGTTTGGTTGTTTTATATAGTCCCTGAAAAAACTGAAACGTGTAAGGAAGACAGAAGGGATAGGTGCAGAAGACTGTTTTCCTTTCTTTCACTAAAATCTCTACAACAAAAGAAAAGGGGAAATAAATGTTTAACTTAAACTTAAGGGCTGATGGGGATACAGCTCTGCAGGCAACAAAATGTTCAACACTTTCGAGATAATATACGTGAGCCCTACACACACAAAACAAAGAAATGTAGTCCCCAACACAGAGCTTAAGCTACATAAAAGTAACAGATGTAGCTTTGTGGGATTATGACAACTTTCATCTCATGGCACATAAAGAATCCACCAGAAATTGTAAGTTTTGTGGGTCACATCAGGCCCAAAGGGAAGATAAATAAGATAAAACGTGTTTTCAACCTTTATCAAGACTGGGCTTGTCATAAAATCAAATTGTGTCTCCACTCTTGGGAAAAAAGTGTTGCACAAGATCAGTTCATCTGTGTGGTTCAGATCACAACCACCAGCTGCTTGATAAGTTCATCTTGTTCTTGTTTGTTTTGGATTTAGAAGTTATACACGAGATACTCTCCACACTCATTAGCATCCCCGATAAACAATGGCACTGCTAATGTGAAAAGGTTTGAAATGCTCATTATAAAACAATAGTATAAAACAGATATAGCTAAAGCATATATGTTATTTATGCCAGTAGTGTTCACATCTTGTCATAAAACTATCCAGTTTAAACTACCCACAACCGAAGATGTTATTTTTTCTTTAAAAATACAAAATTTTACTTTGACTATATTATTTGTTTGCCACAAACATGAACTAAACAGAGATATTTTAATGGAACAAAGTAAACTAATATTTGAAGAAAAGGAATATGTAAAATATTGTTGATCTGAAACATTTGAGTTAAACATGTCTGCCACATGAACAAAAAAAGAATACAATTTCATTATATTTTTCTGGATAATATTTTGTTGAACTGGAAATATTTTTTCAGTCAATTCTCAGCAGAAGAACGGAACATGGATCATCTCTTGATTTAGCCAGGTTCAACAAATGATCTGCTTTCAAGTAAGAGTTGGTGGATTTTTTTGTTTCTGTGACTAAAGTAAATAAAACAAAAAAAACATGGCTAGTGAAAGAGTGCATGGACCTAATTTTCAACATACTAAGACAGATGATGATTTAAAGCAAGCTTGAGTTCAGTTTTGTTGCATACTTGGATACGTTTCCGACAACAATGGTCTTCTTAACATAGAGTCTGGAGGCTTCATCTCCAGCAGAGTGGTAGGTCACCCTCTGCTCTACGTCCATTGGTGAAGGCACACCAAATGTGTCCTAAGAAAAATAAATAAAAATTTAAAACAATTATGAGATGGAGAAGCTATGGAAAGATCACAGACCCTAACATTTCATTAAGTCGAACTGACTTTGCCCGTGTTTCGTCCGGGTCTGCGCTCCTGCTTGCTGCTGTCCTCTCTCCACATTCCCTCTCCGTTCCTCTCAGTGCCGTCTCCTTGCTGTGAGAGAGATTCACACTCTGAATGGGCCAGGGATTGTGTTTCCGAGCCCTGGTTGAGAGGGGAAGAGGAACGGGACGGAGACTCCAGGAACCGCCGGATGGCCGGATGGTTCAACACTGCAGGGTCACTTTTCAAGGTGTGCTAGAAAAATGCAGAGAAAACATAATCAACTTTTGCAATTCTAAAAAATTTTTTTACCACTTCGCTGTTTAACATCTGTGTAGTTTTGGTTGTTTCATAGTTAACTTTTTAAGCATTTATTACTGATCCTGTGCCAATCATATCCACCAGTAATTGTTTTGTAAATGCTATGACGGTAATTTTCCCTTCATCTACTCAAGGTTTACTACACATAAAGGAGGTTCCAGCACTATATGTATGTATATTATCTATCAACAAGACACCCTATAGTTAATTTGACTTGGTGAGACATTATTATCTCAGATACTAAGTAAGAATGAACTTCTCAAAAATAGGGATCAGAACCGTAATCAAATCTTCTAAATACGCATAAGTTTAAGTAGTACATAGGTACAAAAACGAATCAATAACGGGACTAAACGTCTGTAACTGACCCAGAACTTTTTTTTTCTCTTTGACCTATAAAAGCCATTTGCTCAAAAACTATTAGAAAATACCTCTGGAGGCTTTGTTATTCCAGAACTGGCAAAGTAATTTGCCACTATGCATGCCCGTAGCTTGTCCATCATCCTCCTGGCTTCATTCAGGCGCTGCAAGTAAAAGTTGAATTAGCAGGCTGCTGCAAATTTTAAACAATTTCTGCATATTGTCCCTTAACAGCAGAAAAAAATAAATAAATGGATTACAGATAGAAGTATTTTTATATATAATTCAGAAACACATACCTGACTTATAACATCTATTTCATGCTCTTTGTTCTTCATTTCCAAAGAAAACTGCTCCCTAATGATGTTTTCAATTCTCTGTACAGTCGCTTCTCGAGCTGAGAAAAAAATTGCATATATTTTTTCTTTTTATATTTTAAACCAGAAACATGCAAATAGACGTAGTACTTCATATTATTAACTTACCATTGTGTTCAGCCGTTTTGTTTCTCTTATTACTTTGAATCAGTGAAATGTCATCATAGTCTGGGTCGTTGCCTTCTATTTTCCTTTTAATTCCTGACATGTTTACCTACAAAGAAGATAAAAACAAGATGGAAAGCAGATTGAGCTAACGGTGGCTAGTCGTTTCTATGCTGTTTGTGTAGTTGTGATTGTTGTTAGCATCGCATTAGCTGCTAAGCAGAGAAGTTCTATCAGTTACAGCAAATGACTGAAGCTAACTCTGTAGCACGAACTACCTTGGGAGGTGTTTGCTACACAGGGCTAAAGGTTTTAAACTCTTAGTGAATTAGCTAACATCACGAGTGAGTGTAATAAGCACGTACATAAAATGCTATTGTATTGTACCCAGTGAAAATAAACACAATTGTGCCTGCTATTCGTGCAGCCGACTTGACTGTCACGTTAAGGAGCGCTAGCCTTGTTTGCTAATTTAGCTAACATTGGCACATGTTTGTAGCCACAGAGTCCGACTACATGAAAAGCAGACTTACTGGAGATGTCTGTGCAGTGCAGTAACAATGCTTGTCTTAACTCAAAGCGAGCACATCCTTGCTGTAATCGTCCAGTACTCGTGTCTTGCTATTTGCTAAATCTCGAGCTGCATATGTATGCTAACTGAGTAGTGTAGAGTTAGCCTCGCGATTCACCAAAAAGGCCACTGGGGGCCGCTGTTCTATAAATGAGTTTTCTCTACTCTGGAAGAACTGAATAAATTTTTTTTTTTTTTTAAAAACCCTAGTACATAATGTAATGTGATTCATTGGAAAAAGGGAGTATCTCATCATCAAAAATGCTACTTGCATTACAACTTCCAACCAGCAAAACAGGTCATCAGAAATAAAAGTGGAAGTAGGACGTCATTCTGTTTCAACAGGAATGATAATTATATGGGGTTACTGAAACCAAAACTGTTTTCAGATAAGCAGTGCAACAAAAAAGTATTTTTTCCCCATTGTCATTGAATCTCTCTGAAAATATTTCAGTGGCTTATCTATTCTTTAGAAATCATGCGAGTGTGACATAATTGACAAAGAAATTCCAAGACGTTTTCCTGAGCTTAGAATATGCAAAACAGCATGACCAGTCACATATTTTCTACATCTTCTAAGTCAAAACCTTTTAGGTACTCCAAATATTTCGGTTTTTGACTGAATTGGTAGAATAAAAAAAATATTTCAAAGTATTCTTTGACCAATAAAATTTAGCAAGAGTATTCATGATGCTTCAACATTTTGTATTTGCCATATTACAAACACAAACAGAGTAACCTTTGGTGGATTTTATGTGATAGACAAACACAGACTAGCTCATAACTGTGAAGTTGGAGGAAAATTACACTTTATTCTTTTAGACTTGAAGGGTGTGCAATTGTTTTCAGTCCCACGTACTCTGAATAAAATAAAATCCAGTTCAACCAATAGCTTTCTAGTCAAGTCAAGTCAAAAAACAGAGTTCACCCTTGCATAATTTAATCTCAATATAAAACAGATATTCTCAGACTAGAGATCATTAGCGTCATGCAGATCAAAGAACAGAGCAGACAAATCAGGGATAAAGCTGTGGAAACGTTTAAACCTTAGTAGAGTTTTTAAAAGCAATATTCCAATTAGCTTTTTTTTTTTTTTTTCAAAAGCCATAGGAAGTGCTTTATACAGTGTGTCGTGTCACAAGTCATCTTTGAGAGATGACTTCATGCAAAATGCTTTGTGTAAAATGAAAGACATTTTCATAGGAACTTAAAAGGTCATTTCCTGCTAAAATAACAAGACACACAATACTGATCTGAGCAATGCCACTCGGTAATCTTTTAAGCTGGTTAATGACCCGTCAGATGTTAACAATGTTGCAGAGCCCACACTAGCATGGCATATTTCTGAAGATCATACCTAAGATCATCAGGATGACATCAGTTGAACAAGCCTTATTGTTATCATTATTCCGTCTTTTTAACTTTGCAATGATACTATCTTCTTGATCATACACTGGTATTCAAAACCATTGCAGGTCACTCAGAAATATGATTCCCCAGGAGAAATGCGGAAAAGTTATCTGTTTACGTGGAAGTAAAGTTACATTTCTGCATTTTAAACCGTTTCCTTTTGACCTCCTCTTCTGTCATCATGTGATTTTTTTCCTGTAACAGTGTAGTTTTATGTTTTTGAAACTGCAACTGCCAAATAGACTTTTTTTTTCATCACATGGGCCACTTTGTACAAAAACAGGACTCCCTGTTTTGTATAAAGTGACCTTTCCTGTGAGTTGCAAAAACTGGAAAATGTTTACAACTTTTTCAAGTCAATGTGATAATTCTAATTAAGCTGTTCAGATTCTCCCAGAGACACAGGGTTCCCTTTGTCTGCCAGGACAGGATTGTTCCAAATCTCTTTTTAACTTCTAAAATTAACATCAGTGCTGTCTTTTCATGTCTGTAAGTGTTTATCTGTTAAAACAAACAAATTAAGGAAGAAGTATTTTTTATTTATTTATTTTTTATTTTTTTTTACAAATTAATTAGAATTAATTATCCATTCTACAAAACTCTGTGAGAAAAATGTTGCAGTGGTGGTGTCAAATCATGATGTGGAATGTATGCTATAAATCATATAGCATATAAAAAAGCCCAGTGAAAGTCTACTGGAGCTTGTGTTGCTCAATTTTACTTTAAACTGTGCAGCTGATGCAGGGCCATATCCTCTTGTTCCACACAATGGCTCATTAAAACATCACCAGCATGATTGATTCATCCCTCAATGGACTAAACCACCAGCAGCTATGTTGAGTCTTACTAGTTGATTAAAAAAAATCTGTGGCATATTTCTGGATCCATATTGTAACTTACATTGCAAGTTTAAATATATGAATTTTGTCTACTCTACAATGACTCAAAGTTATAAAAACAGGCTCGAATATGAACACAGACACAGAAATTGATTGTATTTCCTTTTTATAAATTGCCAAAGAAACTACACTCCTTTTGAGCAATGTCCTGGCACAATCCTCTCTGGATATAAGACCATTCTTAGAAATAAATGAGCCAATGAAAAGTGTTTGCATTCATACATAGCCCAGAAATTTCCAACAGGGTCAACATCATTGCTAATGTAGCCAGGAAGGCTAATGTGAGCCTAGATGTGTGTTTGGGATCATCATCCCACTACAACATCCAACTGAGTCCATGTTTAAATCATCTGAACCAAACTGTCATCCTCAGGCGGAAAACAATTTTTTCAGGAATAACTGGGAAACAAGCATTGAGACAAAAAAAATAAATAAATAAAAAATCTCCTTCAAAATTTACATGTTCAATTATAACCGAAAACCCGAACTGCCTTCATGAACGAGCCAAATTTCTTCTGGATTAATGTTTTATGAAACAAAGCGTGAGCTCTGATAAGAATTATGCGTATACGCGTCCATAGACTCCAGAGGGTTAAAGGAATTAGCACAGGAGCATCATGAGGGTCTGTTTTTCTACTACTATAGTAGTAGACGGATTACCTAAAACTGCCTGATGGTTCAGACCTGGACACAAAACATTGTTTCAACAAGACAGAGATCTCAAGCATTGGTTTTTGAATGGACCAAGCATGAAGCTTCAGGAAAGGCCCTGACCTCAACCCCAACAAACATTTTGGCACTAAGCTTAAAAATGGATTGTATGGTAGCAAATCAATTTAAATGAGCTCTACCATTTCTGATAAAAAGAGGGGAAATGAAGACACAGAATTATATCAGATGTTTCTCTGGATGTCATCAAGCAAGTTTCAAATAGTAGTAGTAATGTTTGTAAATATTTAGAACCATATGTATAACTTTTAACAGTCATGAAAATTTGCAATGCTTTTAAACAAATTCTTGTTTCTAAGATTCTACATTGTATCATTATGACATCATTTATGTCAGTGATGAGTGTAGGTAAATTTATGTCAGGCTCTGTGTGTTTAATTTATTCTTATCGGGACAGACAGATCAATATGCAGATGCATATTTTTACTCTTAATGTGGACATTTATAAACCATTTAATTAAAAACAAAGGACCAAGTATTTATACAGAGTTTATTGATGTTCCTCTTACAACCACTGCAACATGTTGCAGGTTACCAACATCCAAAATGTTCTCTTTCTTACATCATACATACAATAAACAATATCAAAAAGGCCAGATTAAATAGCCCTGTCATGATTTGTTTTAAGGCATACGGCACAGCCTTTAACATGTTCAATCGTCCATCTTACATGCAGGCACAATCAATTATTTTTCAACACATATAAATCGGGACAAAAATCAGATTAACTTTGGTTGATATCTGTTTTTATAATGAAGGGTAAACTATATATATGTTTTTGCTCAACTATTCCAGTCAGCATTTGCAATATATCATTTAATCTGTTGGAATGACCTTATTTGAAAAACACTCAAATACACATCTCACCACAAAAAGAAGAAGAAAAAAAGAAATCAGATTAAACAAAATAACAGTATATAGGCTCTTCACAAGCAGGCAATAAATGAAAGTTCATTCAAAACCAATAAATCAGAATATCAGGACAATGTTTGTGTCTCATTTTAAAGGTAATTTAAAAATCTCAGCAGAAAGCACATTTGTTTCTCATTCTCACTATTTTAAGCCTTTGTCTTACTTTAACCCGTCCAGCTGACCTTCTGAGTTAGCAAATTATGAAAACAAACAAACAAACAAAAATTATGTGTGGAGAAGAAAATCAAGAAGTTCATAATTTCAAGGTCTAACACCAAATTAAGTTGTCTCATAGCATGCTTGATGAATAAAAGTTAATAACCCCAACAGCTTTGTTGATTTTCAGAGATAAAAATATGTCACATTCACTATCCACGGAGTAAGTTGTGCTTGTTCCTGTTGTCCTGAAAATGGCAAGAAACTCTCCAAATGTGTTCAGTTTGTCATTTTTGGAAGAACTTAAAGCCATTAAAGATGATACTACTATTTTGTGCACTTTGCATAAAAGTAAAGATAATTCCGTTTCTAAATCTGCCTACATTGAAAAAGGTTTTGTCAAAGTGCACAGTTGGGGATCTTAGTTACAGAAAAAAAACAACAAAAATGTTTTCCATACAAAAAGAAATCTTTAAAGTTATATTCACAGCAATTCTCTGGTCTATCAATACCAACTTGTAAAAAAACCCCAAAAAAAACTACAGATTGTGAGCCACAAAGTCGTAAATCCTTAGCATGAACTCTTAACCCCGTGCGTGAGGTATACCACTGCTACACACCTTCACCGACCAGCAAACACACATACAGACAAACGCACCCATGGTTACCCAGAGGTTACATCTTTGTATGTTAATGTTTAAGTGAGAGGTGCCAGCCTCAATTAAGAGTTAGCAGTTGTGCTCTGCTTATGCTACAACTTGATGTCAAACCTGCTGGGCTCCAACACATCCAGGCTGATTCATAAAAGTCACACATCCATACTTGTCATGCACACACATCAGTTATTCAGAGCGATCCTTGAGTTTGATCTACAAAGGTTTCTAACTGACAAAACCACCCACATGTCCCAAACACCAAAAAGCTGACAGTAATACTCATCTGACACACCAATGATGTAAATAATATGACATGCTTTTATAAAAAAAAAAATTAAAAAGACATATAAATTAAAGAAATATATATAAAAAACCATGAGAAATCAGTTAATTACAATGGAGAACACAAATAATAATGTAGAAAACAAACTGAGGTGATGAAACAATGTGGAACAGGTGAGGGGAAACAAGCTTGTGAAGTGGGAACTTGCGAGGAAAAAACTGAAACAATGGAGCAGAGCTGTCATTGACAACTGATTAATGTGTTATTTCAGCCTCTTTTTAACAGCTCTCTTTTTAAATAGATAAAAGAACTGATACTGTGGCACCACAGCTGGCTGACTGTTGCCCACATTTCAGCTCAATTACAAATCAATGAGTAAAAAAATACAGTTTAAACATATATATTTTTAAAAATACTTATACTTCTAATTAGTAGTGGACTATGCTCTGCTGTATGGAAATATTAGGAACCAGGTCAGTGGGGTACATTTTAGATTGCCTAATCTAAAATGGGTGCAGATTGCACAAAAAAAGACAAAATGATGGGAAAGAATAAATTAGCTCCCTGCTCCTTTAATTTGAACTAATTCAGATGTCTCTTGTTTAAAAGTAATATGTGTCTATGTGAAGTACATAAAATGTTTAGCTATAGTAGTGTGTCCTCACATGTCGCTTGTCTGTTTCTGTGTTTAGAATCATGGCTTGGTTTTGTCACAATAGCGGTGGATGGTTACACATCCGTGGTAGCAGATGGGTCGTGGCATGCCACGATCTCCTGTCATGAGGCCTGTCGCTGGGTCATAACATATGATTGTATCTGTAGCTTCACCATTTTCCCCTTGGCCACCAAGGATATAGATCTTCCCGTTAACCACTGACATGCCACAACTTTCCTGTAAAGAGACCAAAACAAAAGTTTCAAAATGCTGCTTAAGACTATGTACTTTATATCTCACTTGCTCAGACTTCAAAACGATCTGAATCTAAATCAGTCACCTGCTTGGTAAAGGTCTGGCACACAAGCATCCAGTAGTCTTGTGCTGGGTCGTAGCAATAAAGGTTCTTGGTAAGGCCACCGCAGACATATATCAGGTTGTTGAGGGACACAGCTGTGATGCAGCGCTTAGCGATGGGGATGCTGGCCCGTAGTAACCATGCATTTGTATTTGGATCATAGCACTGAACCTGTAGGGTACAGTTGCATGATTAGTAAAAAAAGATACAAAATTCAAGTATAAAATGTAAACAATAAATTGGAAACCGAAATAAGGTACAACGGAGTATGTGACATGGATTTGAGGAGTCTTGTGAACTGACATAAGCTTCAAACATCAATTTTATTAGAACAAAGGGGAAAAGAGTAAAAAGTTTAAAAAACTTTACAGATATGTTTTGTGCCCAGTCTTTTTGTTGAGTCACAAAAATTCATCTTAATTTAGGCAAGACCAAAGCTTGGCATATTTTTCTAACACTATAGAGAGTTGTGGTCAAGAGAGATAAATGCTTTCACAAGAAACTACAGTATATATCTAACATAGACTCCACACCATCTTTGGTCTCTGTCTATTTCTGATATGAAATCCTTATCACTGTGGCAAATGAGGACTCTTGTCATTATCTGTGAGATTGTTTTGAGTTGGTTCATTGAAGTAAAGTCTGGTTACATTTCAGATTCCTCTGTAGTAAGGTAGTGAGCCATGCAGACAGACAGGCACCCATCTTTTTCTAGTTATTTATCAGACAACCAGATTACCACTCTGCCCTATTGTGTGTGCTTCTATTCTGGGCAAACATCCTGCAACTCCTTGGAGTAAAATTACTACTTCTGTGGAATTCAAGATTCTCAAGAAAGGCACTCAGGTTTTTACTACAATGCCAATCATTAGAAGACATAATCACACTTTTCCAGCAAGCTGTCATGCCTGGATTTATGGTGTGTTTTTGTTTTAGCATTCAATAGGAGAGCAAAATCTTCTTTAAATTTCTTGCAGTTATTGTGGCTCAACATGTACCTAGAAAATCCATTTAATTATTGCCATCATAGCTTTTAATTAACATCCAGCTTCTTTCATTTTCAGTGCTGTGTAGAAGTGCAACCCTTTCATGTTATTGACGATATGGATTTGTTGTTCAATTAAAAGCACAACCCTTGACATAACTGACCACAGTGAACATCCAATGTATTAATTCAAACATAAGTTTTTCATCCACCAAGAAATGATGGCATTAGTTTAGTTCTGCAGCCTATAAAATCTGTTGGGAAATAATCTATTGCTACATTTTTATGGCCGATGTAGATCTTGATGCAATCAGGACTCTGAACCAGCTCAGACCTGCAGAGACCGTTTGAATTGCATAAATTACTAAAAAGAAAAAAGTACAACTTGTCTTTCATCCTTTTACAGAACTAACAAATGAAAAAGTAGACAAACTGCCATTTTTTCTTACTTCTTTCAAACAGAACTTAATCTTTAGCACTAATTTACTGCTTCCAGACATCAACAAAGAAAACTTTATAACTGAGAGAATCTCACTATAGTTAAAACACACCTCAGATACAACATGTGTTTACTGTGTGGGAGGGAGAACACGCATCTGTTTCTCACCTTGTCTGAACAAGTTTCATCGTCCGGGCCTCCTCCAATAACATAGAGCTTGCCGCTGCAGCTGGCGACAGCTGGAGAACTGACTGCCTCTTTCATTGGAGCCACTTCTGTCCAGCGGTTGGAGAAGGAGTCGTAGCACTCCACACTGCTCAGGCGGCTCTGCCCATCATAGCCACCCACAGCGTAGACCTGAGGACAGAAACATAGGAAATCAGTGAAACACAGGAATATCTCTCACGCGCGACAAAGGTTACCTTCATGGCAGCATTTTGAAACACTGTTATCTAACTAAATTGCTCCACAATATCATAAAAATGCTTTTATTTAAAGTTTGTGAGCATAAACAATAGCTGCTCACCTGAACACTTAAGAAACCAGTTAGTCAGGTCCGGAAGACGAACAACGTTCTGCCGCTAGACAAAGAGGTATTCTCCTCCTTGTTTTTATGTCTGTACTACAATATCCTGACTATTTTTGTCAAATTAGCAGATACATGCCCCCTAGCAGTTAACCAAATTACCATAATTTTTTACATATCAAATGATTGAAGGATTTTTGCGTTTTTCACATTTGAAAGAAAAAATTTCTTGAAAAAGATTACACCTTGTCAACCAGTGCAGAGGAGGTTAAACTATGCATCAACAGAGTAGAGTTTCTCAACAGAAACCCTCCAGGCAGTTGCTGACTCCTGGAAATAAAAATAAAAGGAAACGCAAATGCATAAAATTAAAGAGAAGAAAGCTAATTCAAAAGATGGAACATATTGGGGTCCACAGATGTGTGTGTTTGTCTCCTGGTTAGAAGTGGGACATGCAACTACTGCTTTTTCCAACTGAAAAACTGTCATGCATTGGTTTTCGGTTTCAACGTGTGTTGCTTTCAAACGATTCTTTTGGTTTTCTGTAGCAATAAAAAATGTACAACATAGTAACATGTACATCTATATTGTGAAGTTGCTTCAGCACTTTGAAGTCCAAAGTAAGACCATGATCACTTAGGCCAAGTTCAGATTGTTTAACACTCTTGATATTTTGTAACAACACAATGGTTGATTGTTGCTATAAATAATAATAAAAAAAACACAATAAGACAGGAACTTATGGCACCTAGAGATAAATCCACTGTCATTAGACACTGTTCTTTCTTCACCCCAGTTTTTGCTGAAGTCAAACTATTTTTCCCCACTCACATCTAATGAGCATATATTTAAACTGAAACCTTCAGAGAGATCTGACCACACACCTTTTGTGTGTGGTCTTATAAGAAATGAAACATGTACATTTAGCTTTACCTGATTTACTATTTTTAATACACTGACCCCTTAATGGTTGAGTAAATATATCCAGAAATTGTCCTGCATAAAGACAACAGTGGCAGTATATTTAAAGAAGTGTAACAACCATGGTTGTAACATACGTGATTTTAACGCCACAAAACATGTACAGATACTAAAACAACAAAAAATACTAAACCAACTGCTTAATGACGTGTGAACAATCAACTACTTCCTAAAAAACAATAAAGATAATAGTAGGGAAGTAGGTTAGAGTGAGACTGATAATTATAGACCAAAAAAATCCACAATCTATCTATTACTGGAGGGGAAAAAAACAATTACGATCCATTTCTGAAAATACGTTGTTCATGCAGGACCAGTTTAACAGGATAATATCATTAGAAGTTTAAACTAAGAGTAGATAAGAATGACTGTGAGGTCTGCGTGCATACGGCAAACATTTTCAGTCATGCAAAAGAATATGTGATTTTCTACAATGCAAAGTGGCAGGACGGGGACTTCTAGTGGAATGTTTTAACATAAAAAAGGATGAACATGTGTATGTGATGATTATGGTGGGTTGTTTACAGCATGTGGGCTTGCAACAGAGCTGTCCATCAAAAGAGGAAATTACAGACTGATTGAGGAAATAACTAGGGACAAGCTGAGGGGGGGAAGGGAGTAACTCTTCTGAAGTATGTCAGGGAGAAACATTTGAAAGAGATACTGGAAGATAGAAATAACCTTAAAGAATCTGGAGTAAGACCATGACAAAAAACATTCACGAGGAACAAATAAGGTACCATCAAGCATTAAATGCCACAGTTGTGACAAAGGGAAAAGAAAACTCTGAAATGGATGGATTCACTTTAATTCTCAAGTTTTAACAGACTGCGCAATAAAAAGATATACACAAATTAAGAACTATGAAAGAAATATAGCTATAAACCTACTTGGATTAAAGACCAATGAGTGTTTTTTTCTATCATACCATAAATCCACATAATCAATGATCTTCTTATAGAATATTTTCATATATATATATACATTTACATGTATACATAATAGTCCTACAACAGTTTTAAAAAGTATTTTCGCAATCTTGATTTGTAGCTAAATAGTATTTAAACAAATAGAGATTAAATTTACACCTCAAAAACCTTTTCAAGTGTTGAGTACTGCCTATTTATAGCCACATTATAACCGCCAAGCTAATTTGCACATTGCTGTGGGAGCACAAATCAAATGTGTTTGCAATGATAAAACAATTAGGAATTTTGGATGCAGTTTTGAGGTCATAGGTCAAATCTCCCTGAGCTATGATTTTTAAAAAATAAATCAGAGTTCAGTTTGAGGCTGAAACTTTCCAGGAATACCTGCGCTTATCCACACTCAGCATGTTTGTCAACTGCTTTGCCCGCTATTTATTGCTGGTGATGAGACGGATGAAGCCTGATACAGACTAGTGGATTCAGCTTGTTCTTAACTTGGAAGAATGAAGTGCTGGCACTCATCCGCTGAACTCACACTGCCCTCAGAGAAGAATGTCCACCTGTCCAGAATGAAGCCGCAACTTATCTACTTCAATGCATCTGTTTTCAAATCTGACAACTGACATAAACGAGATTCTAATCAAAAATATCTAGTGTAAGTGTAATAAAAAAAATACTATGAAACTCTAACATTAGTGAGTCATCACTTTGTATGCAAGGTCCACAAGAGACCAGCATGTCAACCACTAAGTAATTAATTTACTATTATAAGATAAGAAACGAAAGCGGTTCAGTTATGTGCCTGAACATCCTCATACTATTTATCTTACTAAGTTCTTCAGAATTTCTCAGTAACACCTACAACACAGAATCATTAATTTTGTGAGTAAACAATGAGTACTTTACCCTCCCCTCCAATTTTTCTAAAGAATCCTTCAACAAGGATTACAGTCACGATGTAACACCTATTTACTCTACTATTAAGGGTCATGCACCAAATCTTGCTGCCATCCAGATAGCTTGCATGCAAAAAACGCCATCTTCTATATGGTGCAAACAAATCCCAGACACCCACAGCAGATGCTTTGCATCATGATCCGTTTCCAAACTGTTTTACCCAAAAGCCAGACTGAAGTATTTAAGTTTGTTGGATCTTGTACAAAACATCCCCGGCAGTGAGAATTACGCAACTATGGAACTTCAGCCGGCGACAAGCCTGGCATTGCTGTGGTTCAAGCAGAAGTTAAAATATGAAGCTGGGATGTATAAAAGAGTTAAAAACCCCATTTGAAATATGAGGATTTAATTTTTTTTTAATACCTTGCCCAGTAGGACACACATCTTGTGTCTCCAGCGGCCTTTGACAAGAGACGCCACTTTGATCCAAAGGTTGAGCTGGGAGTTGTACAGCCACACATCCCTGCTGTTAATGCGTCCTCCTGCAAATACAATACAACATTATTATTACAATCTTGACAACTTTATGTGAAAAAAAAGATTTCAAACAAAAATAATCTGTTAGCCAGACACGTATACAAAGTTTACCAACTGCCATGTGTTATTTTAAATATATGCCTCCAGTACAAATGCAGGATACATGCATATCTACACCTAAATTTGTTAACTGACTGGTAGAGCAGCAAAACACATTTCAAATCTATTGAGTGAGATCACAAAGGGTAAATTTAGAATTGGAGTCATTTCATAGGCTTGTACAGAAAAAAAAAACAGGGAAAAAAAAGTTGGTTTTGTTTGAGATAAAAAAAGAACAATGATAAGTATGTTATTGTGTCACAGGCATGCATTCAACAAGAACCAACATGTGCCTGAAATCTCACAATAAACCTCTCACCACTCATCACAGAGAAGCACTATTAGATATTACACATTAGATATTCTCAATGCATTCCATTATCTTCAGGCCTATCCAACTGCATGTCTACACACTATATTGTTTATTTGATAATGAAGAAACAATATTCAGTCATTTCAAATTAAGCAAAAAGACAGATAAAGATCTGCAAAGCAAGTTAGACCCAGCATGTGCCTACTTAATAATCCACCAGATACTTAAAAGAGCCAGACAATTTGTTGCCCTTGAGGCCTCAATTAGAAATTTGTAAGATGGAACATCTCAGTGGAACATGAGTTTCTTAAAAGAGAAAAAGGGATTTAGAAAGATGTTTAAAATAACAAGCCAAAACCTGAATGTTCCAATAAAGTCTGTGTGAAATAAATGTAAAAATTAGCTTTTATTCCAGCTTTCGGCTGCAACTTGCAACAATGTATGAGGATCGTTTCGCTTTGGTCCAGCATATAATGCTCATCTATTTGACAGGAAACAGTTTAATGAAATTGTATCCATACATTGGCAGGCTTCCTGTCAGTGGACAGTGAAACAATACTTTTTGTATGTGCAGCTGAGCCAAGCATTTTACAGGCTGCAGCTGTGCTTGGGTACAGGCTGGAAGGCCTGTGTTTGTACCAGTTTCCTGTGTGAAAAGGGACAGACACAGACAGGAGGAATGCACACCAGTGCTGTTAAAAGTATAGAGGACAAAAATACAATCAGTCATAAAAAAGATCAACTCCTTAACAATGAAAAAAAAATGGGGCAGTAAGGACCATAAGACTATAAACAAGTAACGCATATGTATTGTATCTGTTGGGCATAAAACTGTGGGGGAGGAGCAATGTATGTTTTTAAGCAGCGCACAAGAGCAGATTTATAACTCACGTGAGGACTTGGCACATGCACAGAATAAAGCAGACTCTTTGCTGAGGGGGACACTTTTCATTTTTTTCCCTCTCTTTTGACTTGTTTTTCCGCTTTTTTCTTACGCTACTCAGACGTTTATTTGCATTAATGTTAATAGTTTCTTTAAAGCATGTCTAAACACAACCAGTACCTATGGGCTCTCCACACTTTGCATAATAGAATTTTCTTTGAAATAATTTTACCAAAGGAAGAATGTGCATCAACCCTTAAACAATTTGCAGCTATTCTACGGGCTTCAACCTGGAAGCAGAACTTAAGTCCCTTAAGCTTAACAACAATCTGTATTCATTTGCTAAAATAAATTAGGTCATAGAAATGTCTTGCATAATCTAGGTCTTATTTTTTTCTCTCTCAGAGGAGACTTAGTGCTCTCTTGGCACAGTTAATTTAAAAACCAAAGCAGTTTCCAGGAGGCCATACAGATGTAATATATAAGGTTCTGATTTTTTTCCAAAGCATTGTAAAATCTTTAGAAACCAATAAGTGTTTCTAGAATGTGTTATACATGCAGCTCTATGAAAGCTGTTACAACAAAGATAAACTAAATAATAAGAGTCGGCTAACAAATAAAGGCGTGTCCTAGTACTGAACTTTGAGAGTTCAGCCAGATGTTTTCAATAAAAGATGCCAAAGCTTAAACAAACTGACAGAGGGGAAAATTGATCATAGGCTTTCTTGCCAATATTAAAAATACTGGACGGTATGAAAGATGAGCACTAACTTTAAAGGTGTACTAATGATTTATTTATTTGTTTGGAATAACACTGTCCTTCTAAATAATTAAGATGAACTTGACTTTGACTAGTTTTTCAGGATAATACTTGAAAGAAGGAATATTAACTTCCCTAGCACATAAATATGGAAAAGTATTTTCTTCATTGCAAATATTTATTGGTAGTTAATCATCCTCAACAAAGCAGGAAAGAAAAAAATAATACAGTGGTATGCTAATGTCTGCTACAAGGCATATATTTACATAGCGAAGTCGGGCATGTCACTGTCGCAACTGCTTAAATAAAAATGATTTTCAATGATGGCTGCCTTTATTAAGGAGTTTCCTCCTGCAACATGTGCTTCCAGATCAATGGCATAGGTAAAAGGTTAAGCTTAGGTAAGGAAATACAGAGATCCTATTGACCAACCCACCAGATTGACAACAGAAATGTTGACCTTCCATTTTGGTTTGACTAATTTAGTTTGCTTGATTTTAAGACTTCAAAAAATGTTGCCAATACACAGCATGTTACAAATACAACATGATCTTACCAGACACCAATATGTCATTGCGCAAGGCACAGACAGCATACTCTGACTTGGTGAACTCAGGCAGCTTTGACAGGGATTTCCATTCCCCTGTGACTGGATCATAGCAATCATTGTAGGGCAGGTTGAAGCCCCCCACTCGCTCACAACCTCCAACTACTACAATCACCTCTGAGTAACCAGTTGACCTGTGTGGAAAAGAGTGAGTAGATGTCAGAAATACAAATATGAGATATAATAGCAACAACAAATAAAAAAAAGATTAACCTTTTCCAATCAGTTTAACAGACAAACTAGACTAAATATGCTCTCTTCTGTCACCCTGTGAAGGAACTTTGCATACAAATCCACATTTGACAAAAGGCACGATTTATAATTAACTTCAAGACAAAATTCAGATAATTACAGACATACATCAGCATAAGACATGTTTAGAAAGAAGACTTGAGCTGAATCTCCAAGATCACAAAGGTTTGTTCTTAGGCTGATGAATACACAAAGCTACAGCTTTTCCTTAGCATGTGAGAGAAAGCAGACTCAACACTGGCAGGTGTTGAGGGGCTTCAGATGTGTGCTTAGCTGTCTACACACACACACACACACACACACACACACACACACACACACACACACACACACACACACACACACACACACACAACTAAAAGACATTGTTGCACACAAGCGGTTAAGCTACATCTGTTGGAGTGTGTGTACAACAGATCAATTATATCCCTGGCACCTCTGAAGAAAGCAGAGGCTCTGGCGTACAAACAAAGCCAGAAAATAGAGGGTCTGTTTTGACCACCATTTTGGCCCTCTAGGCAAATGGAGAACACAATAAAGTAAGGGATGAACTGCTCAACTGGTTTGCTGATTTGAACAGCTCAGCTTGAAATACATGTTGCACAGCCTTCATAACTGACAGCTGGAACTGGTCCCATTTCAACCATTGCAGCGTTTCAAATTTCCAATGCAGCTGCCTGCCTTGCTGTTTGCTAGGGGACAGTCCACCATATGCTCATTTTTGGTATCATGTTTAGAAAGTATCAGTCAGCTCTAGCCTTTGTCCTTTGTTAATGAGTTCAACTGGACACCCCTACAGCAACAAAAGAACAAACCACCAAAAATAAATGAAAATCCAGTAAATTGATGAACAAACAGGAACACAGGAAAGAAAAAACATGTGATGTGAGCTTCACCTGTGGTATGGTAACAAGACTCGACATTTTCAATTGATTGCTATTTCTTGCATCATATATCTTTTTATTTTTTTTTTAATCTGTCTATGTTTGAACATGCCTGGCTCCCCTCTATCATTTACATTTCAAGACAGTGCTACAAAACAAAGCCAAGTGAGCGCCAAACTTGTCTCTTCAGCACAATAACACTCCCTGTCTGTGTCTCGCTCACAAGCATGTACAACAACACCACAACCACAGCAGCCAGGAGCACAGAGATCATTAGCAATTTGCCGTCAAAGGAAAACAAAAACATGAATGGCAGATGGATATAAAAAAAAGATCTCTTTCTGAGGAAAGATTAATCATTTGAAGTCACACTACTTCCACAGACTTTCATATTTAAGTTGACTGAAACCTTCCTCATACCAAAGAATGCTGACATTTTCTTTACCTGCGTGGACGAGTTCTGGGTGACATCATTTCGTTTCCTAGCACGTGGTAGCGCCTGGCCTCATGGAGGAGCAGGTAGCACTCTGGAGCGTTCTGGATGAGCTCGTCACCCTCCACTGTCTGGACGAAGTAATTGGGGTGAAGCAGGGGCAACCGAACGTGCTGCAGCAAACTCTTTAGCATGGATCGCCTTTGGTCCACATTGTGATACACCCATTTCATCACTGCTTCAAACACTATCTCCTCCTTACTGATGGACAAATCTTCTCTGCTAATATAGTCTTTCAGCTCTTCAACCCGTAGCTCAAGGAACTCTTCGTGGTGTGACACCTCTGAGAAGTTTGCCAGGGCGTAACTTTTGCAGCGACTAGCAAGCTGCTTGAGAGAGTGAGCATCTGCAAAGCGCTGAATGCCAACACAGTTGCATGGGTCAAGCTGGTCCTCTAGGAACTTTGCACAAGCATCCCGCAGTGTGGTGATCTGGAAGAGATTGGCGGTTTCAAAAACAAACTGGACATTCTCGGTGGTGATCTTGGCACGGCCAGTGTAAACATAGTTGAGGAAGGCCTCCATCGCCTCGGCCACAATGCCGTTGATTTCAACCAGCATCTCCCTGCTCTCACGGTGATCATTGCAGAACATGGCTTTGAAGTAGGAAGAGCAGGCACAGAGAACAGCGCGGTGGCAGGGAAACTCGCGGCTCTGCACGCTGATGACCACATCAGTGAAAAGGCGGGAGTCGCGGAACTCATTGAACACCTGAAGGATTCCCTCTGAATGTGACGCACCAGAGCAGAAGTCAAAGACATCGCCTGCTTTGCATTCAACTGGCAAAACCTTAAGGGAAAAATACATTCATAACTATGTTTAAAAAATTGTGGCTAACATAAAATATACTTTAAATCAGAAGACTTAGTACCTTGCGTTTGACAACTGGTGATTCCTTGGTGTCTGAGATACTGCTGTTTATTCTCCTGCCCAGAACCAACACCATGGCTGCTACCTTTAACAGAAATGCTCCTCAAACTTTTGGGTAATCTAAAAAGATGAAATGAAAGGTACCACAGCATTATTCATCATGTGGTTGTCGATTTGGACAAAGAGTGGAGAATTAGGAAGGGGCAAGGGAAGCAGAAATATTACCCTAATTGGATCAGAAAGTACAACATACTTACCATAAAATGACATTCACAGTAAAGTGGCACTATATAAATAAGCTGAATTATTTATATAGTAATTAAAATCTAAGTTAACTGTGCATAAGCAAAAAGAAAAAAAAATACTTCAGTCTTGTGGAAAAAGATAGATGTTTTCAATTGGGTAAATACAGGTGACAAATAAATACACCTTACTTCCTCTAGCGTGCTCATCACCTCTGCAAACAGTTGTGCCCTGGAGCACAATTGCTTGCATGAGACTGAGGATGACAAAGAGGCAGAGGCGGGAAAGAAACGGTTGGAGAAGCCAACGTACATGCCATTCAGGTTTGTTTTGAAAGAAACTGGTAATGAGGGACGCTATTAGAGAAAATTTCATGAGAGCTTGAGTAAGTGAGTCCGGACTGCCAACAGATAACCTTGAGTACCTTTTTTTGCATCATTTTTTTAAAACATTGTAATCTTTTGCTATTGTCACTTTTTATAATACAAAAAAGTACAAATGCATAGACCAACCAAATCTGTTTTCTTCTCCTCTGGAAAAGACCTTCATTAGCTTTAGAGGAAAAAAAATTATGCCTTGGGCTATACTGCCTGTTTCAAAAACTAACAACAACACAGGCCTAAGTCCTAGTGAGGTCATTTATCCCTTGTTATTTTTAACTTGGACTCAACTCATTCACGTGTCTTATTTGCCAGCAGCGGTGAAGCGGGTCACTGCAGTCAGGCAGATTACAATACAAGTCTAGCCAGGAGGTGTCTGACATTTTCTGTGTGAATGAGCTACACTTCGGAGGAAACAAAGAAAACATGGTATATATAGAAACACTGGGCTAAAGCAAACAGAGATCTAATAATAAAACCATTTGAACTTATGTATCTATTTGTGTTTTTATTTTGATATTAAGCTGGATATATCACTTTTTAAAAAAAAAATAAAAGGTTGTTATATGTTATTACTGTTAATTAATTAAAGAGCGTGCAGCTGCGTGGAGAGAACGGTTAAACAAAGCAGAGCTGGCTCGCGCCCGACCGTTACTGGTTTAGCAAACTGATAAAGTTAGCTAGATTCTTGAAAAAAATAATAATAATAATTACAACAGAGCGAGAAACATCCCCAACAAATGTCTGTAAATAATACAGTTTTACAAGACAAAAGCCTTACCGTGAAAATAAGTTTCCAGACGCGGCCTCTGTCTTCTGTCACAAGTAAAGGAAAAACAAGGGGGGGGGAGTAAAAGAAAAAAAAATTAAACTCTATCTTAAAAACTCTCGCCACTAACTTATCATATCTTTCATCGACCTGTTGTGAAAAAATAACTTGGCTGCAACACAGTCAGGACATTTTGACGTGCTCCCAAAACAAAAACAAAGACTCTTAACTACCTAACCCTGTTGTAAACAGAGCCCTTTATATACAGCTACTTGTCAGGGGGAAAAAATACGTTCCACTGGGCCTACGCAGATTTTCTTGATGCATCCTGGGAAACTGAGTCTCTTGTCCTTCCAGGCATGTAGGCTTGCCCGGCAAGAAAACTACACTCCCCAAGAGGCTCCAGTTCTCCACGTGGCTTCCCTTTGTTTGCAAACAAACGCAAGTTTTATCAGAAGAAAAAAAATCCACAAGAAGTGGCTGCAGGATGAAAAAACGCGAAAATAACCGATAGCTTTGCCATTTAAACCATTGCCTGTGTGTGATGATTAGTGTTTTGCAGAGTTAAACCGCTTACAAAAAGATTTCAATGTTTACATATTGAAAAATAACAGTGCATAAAAATGGCTATCATACTTTACGTCGTCTAATTTTAAATCTATGGACTGATCAAAACAAAAATGATGATCACTACCCCTCCCCCACGCTTCCCCTGCAGGTGAGAAGGAAGGAGGAACTTAGCTGGAACAAAGGATGTCATAACTTCCTGTCAATGTTGCAAAAATACTTTTCAAGCGCTTTAAACTGGATCACCTTACATTTCCAACGAAGTAAACAACAATGCATATGGAAAAACCTAATCGTTAAGCTTAACATAAACCACAGGTGATGGTCAAATTCCACAATATTGCTACTTTTTGAAAATACGCTTAAAACCAGTATTACCAGATTAGTTACCAAAATCAAGACACAGGGGAAATTAGTGGAGGACATAGCATTGTGGTTTATGCGGGGTATTAAAACACCTGCTGGTCAAGTTGACCAAAACCAAATCACCTAATAGGAGAAAACCTAAGTTTTTTTTTTGTTTGTTTTTTTTTTCATGAACACAACTCTTTTGCAAATGAGGCAAATACAAATGAAACTTTACTGTTCAATAAATAGGAAGTTGTTATTACAGAACTACAAATACCGGCAAATTTCAGGACATGACGTGTGTACTCAGGCCTTAGGAAACGCTTCTGCTGTACTTGTTAGACAGGCAAATGTGTCCCTCTGCTGTTGAGTTGCTGTAGCACACACATAGACTAGGTCTTCCATCAAATGGTGTCTGGATCATTACCGCCATTCATTTCCCTTCATGGTCCATAAATTGCCATGTCAGTGATCTATTTACACACCCAGTTTTAGACAAACAAGGCTTTGAAAGCAAACATAGCGGAGTGCTTTTTTGATATGGTCATAAACTGTACTCCATCAACATGTTCCACAAGACTTTTTATACAACATCAGGCAGTACATTTTACATAGCAAAATTATTAAATCTCCAAAAATAAACATACAAATTTAACAAGCTTAGTGGCGTTTGTTTTACATTTATAACAATTTCAGACCTCTCAAACACAAAATAGGAAATACTTATTAATCAAACTGAGTTCTTTAAATAACAAATACACCGTATAACAAATAACTACAGGCTGCAGCGATGTTGCATTCTCGCTGGAAATTATATATCAGCCAGCATATAACACATTTACTTTGCAATTGTTAATTAAGAGATTTCTTAAATGGAATGGATTGTCCTTTGCTTTAAGAGTGTCAGAAAAATTTGACAGAAGAGTGCTAATAATTTATAACATTTTCAACAGTATGACAAAATAAAGAGTTAACTGAGGATAAAAAGTTGCAGATTACAAGACATTTAAATGTAGTGCCACTGAAGAGAGCATAGAAAATTTAACAGATTTCTCTTTGTTCACTGTCCTGTCCTTATCTTTATAGGGTTATTTAGGTCTCCAAATAAATGGTGAATGGACAAGGGGCAGCATACAGCCTGGACATTTGCATCACAGGTCAACAGAAATACACATCAAACACCCATATACTCACACACTCAGGCATCAGCTTCGGAGTGGTCAACTAATCTTACATGTATATGCCTTTGATCTGCAGGAGAAAGCTGAAATACCTTGAGAGAACCCATGCATGTTTAGGGAGAAATATCGCAACTTGTAATCAAACCCAGGATGTTCTTGCTGCAAAGCAACAGTGCTAACAACTGTTCCACAGTGCAGTCCCAAGAAGAACACTTTCGTTGGAAATTATACAAAATAAGGCAAATTAATTATGCACGATGTGATTAAAAATACTCTCATTACACAAAATAAACTGCAAGCTATCCAGATGTGCAAAACTTCTGACATGGTCACCACAAAAGAGAATTCACCAGCCATAGTTTGAAGACTTAACCAGGAAAAACCTCATAACACATCATACTTCTAAGTGGTGAGATTGAAAAAAAATGGCACATTTAGTAAATAGGACTTCAAGTTAATCCAAAGTAAGATGGAGTAAGTGTTCTAATAGCTGTAATTATAACAAATGCAACATATAATAATTAGTGGGCAGCAGTCAGGATCCCAACCCTGATTTTCAGAACACAAGTAAAATTTTTCAGATTTAGTTTATCTGATCCTGTTAGCATTGAAACCTGCAGTAAATGGACTGCAACTTGTGACTGTATATTTGAGAAATAAGAAGTTTTTACATATACATAAAAAGTTTTTACAATTATTGCAATGTTCTAACAGTATAATAAGAGGGAGATCTGTGAAAAAAATCAAGCTCCTCTGCCTTTTGGCACGGTCAGCGTCATATCACCGTACTTCTGCCATCTACTCTCCTCATTGCTCTGAGTGGTTGTTTCTGAATGGGAGCAGTGTATTTCTACATACGGCAGTAGGACCACAGGGAGGAGGCAAAATATATATTTTTTATTTTTTCACAGATTTCACAGACAGATGTCTGATGTTATCATGGCATGACATAGTGAAGTTGAAAAGATATGTGAAAAACACTTTTATATGTAAAAGTTACATACTGCACCTTTAATGTTGCAAAAAGTGTCTTTTGATATATATTTACAAACAAAAGATAGACTTTTTTTTTTTTTTGTAAAATACAGACCTTTATGCAACCAATTACAAAAATCTAGCCCTAATGGCATTATGTATGTACAGTCAATGAACATATCAAACAAAATAGATAGTTCCCAATACAAACCTAGTGGTAATAACAGATCTTAATTGTGGGCAGAGCTTAAGAGTCTTTATGATGATGTGTTTTCTCTGTTTCTTCTATGACAGTGTAGCAGAAGTGTGAGACTTTCAGAAATCTCTCGATACCTCAGCCCATACAGGTAAGGAGCAAATGCTCTGGGAAGCATCATGAGAAAATTAGCATTCACCGTGTTGATCCACACTTGAAGATCCTGACTTACGTTTTCCTTCCGAAAGATGTAGAGCTCCAGGGCAAAAACAAAGCCAGGGGCAAAGTAGAGCAGCAGAAGAACCCCATGGACCAGCACTGTGACCCGAGCCCTAGAGAAGCGGCTGTGCCAAATTCCCTGCGTCCTTGTCACCATGTAAAGCCGGATGTAGCAGTAAAAAATTAAAAAAGTGCAGATCAGTGCTGCTACAAGAAAGTACATGTTATTGACCTGAAAGGAACTGAGAGTGATAAGAGACAGACACAAGGTTACATTGTCGTGAGGAATCTGGTCCTTCATCATCATCATTAAGGTGAACGGATAAATGGCGCACAGCAACCAAACCACCCCTATTATGCAGTTGGTCTGGGCAGGTGAGAGAAGGTTATGGTATTGGAGAGGCCAGCGGACGGCGGCAAAGGTGTCGACCACCATGAGTGTCACAGTGATGATGGCACAGCTATAGGCCGTGACAAGGAGAGCTGTGAATAGATCACAAACAAACCAGGGTATCTCTGCTCTCACAACATTACCAATCAATGTGACCAAGTTGAGGATGAGGAAGAGCATGTCCGCGACCAGGGTGTTGGCCACCAGCAGGTAGCGGGTCTCCCTGCGCAAAGCACGGGACAGAAAAATGCACACCAGCAGAGCAGGGTTGGCTATAAATGTGGCGAAAGAGATGACGGCAGTGGGGATGCAAAACAGTTGAAGTTGCCAGCGATCCATGCTTTCAATCCAGACCCTTGTGAGGTTAAAAATGAGCGAATGAGATGTCATTGTGATTTTGCGTCGAAGAGGAAGCACAGATGGATGATTTATGTGGCTCTGTACTTCGTCCGGCAATGTCCTGCGAAAGAAAAAATACCATAAATTACTGTAAATAGAGAGCGCCCTCTTTAAAATATGAGCATGTAATAAACCAGGTCCTTTGCATAATCATAAACATATAGTGGTTAAATTAAGCTATTAGAAAGAAAAAAAAATCAACATGATTTACAAATGAATATATGTAAATCTTTATGTAGCATGGCAGTTAGAACGATTCATGTTGGCAAATGAATGTTTAATTTTTTCACTTGAGCAATTGCTGTTTATGTATGATTTGTAAAACAAGCTGATTTGCAAAATAAATCTCTCTGAAAAAATAATTCTACAAAATAAATTATAAAAAGTTTTGTTACATCACTTTTATGAGTTTGTAATACTTTTATATTTTAGGCAGTAGATCCTCTGTCCATTATTCCTAAATGGAGAATTGCTGCATGCATGTTTACAGTGGTTGAACTTGCTAATTTTAGCACTGATTTTTTCCAATTGATGTTACCTGGATAACTGGTTGCACTGTTTACACCTGCTGATTTTTTTTTTTTTATCTCCATAGCAACATATCTAAATTTACATGGACAGATTAGGAGCTGGGAGTTACTAACGTTCTCCCATTCAGACAACAAAGCTATGGATTTGTTGCCATATATTCTGATACAGTGGTGAATTCCAGTTTCAGCATGTATGTTTTACAAATGAAAATCGGTCTAAATGGTTTGTAGACATTCAGACAAGGTCTATGTCACATATACTCTCAAGGCCCAGCCTGGGAGCAAAATCTGGGCTACCATAACCTTTTATGTTGCCCACTAGTGTTTAGAGGAAAATATAAATAGAACCTTCAAGATAACGTTGTTTACAATCATACTTCAGAAAATTTAACTATCTTGTCATATCTACAACTGTATTTTTGCAGTGTGCAGTTTTTATCTGTATACTGCCAAATTACATCAATGTGAAAAGATGTTTAAGATATTTATTCATATTTTAACAATTTGTTAATGGGTTGCTTTATCAATACATTCTGCCATAGCACGGCCTTTGAGAACACTTATGATGTGAATATGGCAAAAAATCAAAATGAGTTTGACACTCCTAGTCTTATGTAAACCAGCAAAAAAGAAGAGCATCTGATCTCAATCTAAAATACTCTAAATGATTAACATCACAAATTTAGCTGTATCGTATTATATGATTGGAGAGTTAATGTTAGTCTTGTTTTATTTTTTTAATTTTATGTTTTTTAAGTATTGGAAGTATATCTAAGAGTGTTGTTTGGGAGCAAAGAGATAGTTACAATCTGTCCAACTATATATTTGGAAACCCAACTAATGTACAAGCTTGGGACATTTTATGAGTATCAGACATATTTCTGCAATTTCTAGTATAACAACTGAGATAATTCTGCATCATCTCTGTAATCCAAGCAACTCACAGTTGTGCAGCTACTAGCATGAAGTTCTGACTGATGCATACTGAACTGGTAAATTTTCTTTTATAAAAAAAACCTAACATATAAAATGGAAACAATACACAGCTGATAAAACTTGAACACTTACTCTCATTTTAGGTTAAAATGTGTGTTGTTTACACCCATACTTCAGAAAAAGTACCTATCTTGTGATACTGATATTGCAGTTGAATTTCACCAGGTGGGATCCATAAAATTCTCCTAGCTTGCTCAATCTGTTCATTGAATGATGTTAATTAAATTTTTCAGCAGTGGAAGCTCAATGGCTGAAATAGGTCACATTACTTTAAATACTTCACCATGTTGGCACGGATGAATATGGAAATGAGCAATCCATACTTCTTGCCAGCATACAATTAAAGGTTGGTTATTAGAGACTCTACTTTTCCAATAGAAAAAAAAAAATAAAAAAAAAAGTTTACATATTAAAGAATGACATGATTAAGTTGATTTCAACCTGCTTAAGTAATTTAATAGGGCAATAATTATGGTATATACATTTTAAAGGTTCAAACAGTATAAATACCATCACAGTACAGATAGATTTGACACAAACTGAACTGGATAAAATTCAGTCTTGGCAATAACAAACCATGATATTTTATTGATTGAATGAAGGTATCTTACCTTATTTCCAAGAGAAAATGCTGCTTCTGCTGCACAAATCAATGATAGTCCATCGTACAACATCTCACACACGCTGCTTCTATCTCATAGATTCTTTGTTGACTCAGTGATAAGAGATGCAAAAAGCTGCAGCCACTTGTTGGTGACATAGTAACAGGGTGGAGCTTTTTAGGCTTTTAACCATTGCTTATGCTGTTTTTTTTTCCTTCTTATCTTTAAGCTATTAATCTGATTTGGATCTTTTTTTTTTTTTTACATTATTTCAATTCAGAATAGCAAAGATCCAATTTAGTTTAATTAAAAATCAAAAAAGCAAATTGCACCACCCACATCTGATGCTGTGTGAGTGAGTTAAGGTCACCTTAATGTTATCACATGACAGCCTAATGACGCCACCTAAACAAATACAAAAATTAGTTCCTCATCAGCAGACTGAAAAACAACAGACACAACAGGTCCATGTTTGGTTATAATAATACTCTTTGATACTAATAATAAACAGGTATGAAGAGACAGAAGAAGCAATAAAAAGAAAAGGATTTTATTTATTAAATTAGATGCATACATTTTCTGATTACTGCCATTTATTCTTTGTGATATGCTTTCTTCTCACGTTTCCCTTTTATTCATTATGTTTTCTTCTTATTGTATCCACTTTTTCCTCTGGTTTCCTCATCATCATCTTCATCATCATCATCATCATCCTTCTCCTCCTCCTCATCATCCTCACTATAAGAGTCAATGCTGCCATGCTTGAAATCTTCTTCCTTCCACTCTCTTGCCAAGAGTTTCTGAAACACATCATACTCCTCAGGCGATGCCTGGGCAACATCCGCGATGAACGTCCCCTTGTCCACATTAAGGATTCTGTCCAGTTTGGGGTTAATTATAGTAGTCTGTCCTTTCTTGTCTGGGGTTTGATACAAGCCTCGCCGCTCCAGGAAAGTATGCCGACAGCGCACGTCATCTAGACTGAAACGAAACAATCTGCACTTCACCATCTCGGCCTGTTTGACACCCATTCTGAAGTAAACGTACTGTGGAGAGAGTATTTGATGTATGCAGTTAGGAAGAACAAGAAACAAATAAAAATAATAATAATAATAATAATCAGAGAATGCATAAAATATATATACAGTATATGAGAGAGAGAGTAGTAATATAAAGTAATTCGATGAGTGTTTTACAACTCTTATTATTAGTAGATTGCTTATTTCATTATATAGTAAAAGGCTGTTATTAACCAGGCAATGTTGCCATGTAGAGAAGTCACTTCACAGCAATCCAAAAACAACATTCTAGCCAGCAGGGGAGCACCTCTGCTGCATGTCAGTGTCACACAAACAATGACAAAGATGTGGGTTAAGACAAAGTGCAACATACAGGCCTGGACAAAAATTTTGGTACCCTCTGTTATTGGCCAAAAAACCCTCAATGACCACTGAAATTACTTGAAACTAACAAAAGCATTTTACTAAAAGTTAATGGGGGAGGGGACAGGTTGTAAAATCGACTTTTGAGCTTGAGTGTTGCTTTGATTCTCTCTTGCATGTTTGCGAAAACCTTTAATCGCTTGTGGCATCCATTCACTCATGCCTAAATGTTTGCCTTCACAAAGCGCTGCCTATTTCCACAAAGCTCCTCCTGCCACCGAGCACTCCACCCCCTGCGCTTCCCCAGTAAGCTCCTCCGGACGAGCAGCAGTAGCAACTACTGTAGCAAACACCTGGTGAAACTGTGCATCTGCTGATCTTATCACACAAGCCACGTCTCAGTTCAGCACTCCTATTTTAAATGGCATAACAGAAAGAGCAGGAGCTTCTTAAAGACACAACTTCAAGGGCTCAAACTGTGATGTCAAATTTTTCGAAGTTATGGTTGATATTTAAATATTGTATATGTCAACCATAACCTAGAAGAATTTGACAACTAAGGTAACATATTTACTTGATTATGCTATAAAATGGTACTGTGTGTCTGGAAAATACACAGTACCATCTCTTTATTATGTGTAATAACGAGAACCTCTTTATTGTTATGTACAGACATGGTACTATGGTATGGTATTAACCAATGAAAATCAGATATTATTTTTGAATTGTGGTTCAACAGAATAATAAAAAAATATATACCAATAAAACAGGCCTAGACAAAAATGACTGTACTTGTAATAAGAAATTGAAAATTATTTCTTATTACATGTTAAACTAAGGTATGGCTTCTAATCGATCAGTCTGCCTATTTAAAGGATGACAAGTACCATCTGTGATGTTTGGTGACATGGTGTTTACCACATCTACAATGGACATTGTCATGTATTATTTTTGTTAGTTTCAAGTTATTTCAGTGGCCATGACCTTTTTGTTCAATAACAGAGACCATTAACAAAGAGTTACCAACAATTTTGTCTGTTGTGTATGAAAGCGGGCTGTTAAATACACTAATAATCAAACTTGGACAATCTGTAAAAGGAATTGGGGTTAGGGTTGGTAGTAGGTGGGTGTTGTCTTAAAAGGAAGTGGGCTACTTAAGTAAGTTCTTCTTAGAGATCTTTACAATAGTAAACCCATTTGTTTCACTTCTTTACTGACCTGAAACTTGTACTCTAGCTGGTCCAGGTCCTCCAACACCACTGCAGGACTATCTCTGAGGATGTCTGCCACTTGCTGGGTGGTAAACAGACACTTCTCTCTGAGGAACTGCACCACAGATTTGACAGACTTCATTGGCACGGTTAAGATCTTTGGGTAGTAGGACACAGTTCTCTGAAGACTCCCTACAGGAGAGAAGAAGAGACATTTAGGTTTGATATAAGTACCAAACCTTGTTAATATATATAAATCTCTTGAATTTCTTCACATTTGTACCATACTCTAATCACAAACTTCAATGTAATTTTGTTTTTAAGATTTGATGTGATACACCATCACGACATAGTGCAAGTAGTATGTATTTTTAAATTTTTTACAGTTAAATATTTGAATATTTACCTATATTTAGCTGTATCCATTTTCTAAAAGGTTTTTACCATCATTCATGTCACTGCTGAATAAACCCATCCATCATCATGTGTTGGGCATGGTGTTAGCGTTATAATCTAGTCTTAGTTCTCCACCACAAATATAACTTTACATGTAGAATAAAGTGCTTAAATTTAGCCTCATCTGACCTGAGAACATTTACACTCTTCAACAGGTTTGTTGTGATTCATACAGCGTATGAAGAAAACTGCAGATAGAACCATGGCTTTCTTCCATCAAGAGCAGAGCACATGAATACTAGATTTTTCTGACTTTTATTTAAAAAAAAAAATAATAACCCAAATATCCTTAAACCCTTCACAATTATGCACCACGTTGTGTCGGCTTGTCAAATAAACGTGACAAAATGTGGAAAGTTCATGAATACTTTTGCAAAGTACTTTGCTTTGAAAAATAATCTCACCTTCAACAAAACCCAGATGCCGTAGCTGGGTTATCCGCTGCTGTAGCTGCATTTCTTTAACCCTGTAGAGCTCTGGACATTTGTCCAGCAGCTTATGCACAGTGGTGGGGTTAAGCCCCAGGACAAACAGTACTGACAGCGTTGATAAGACGTGTTTGGCAGCGTTCCCTCCTTTCATCCTGGACACACTGTCATACAATTGTTCTGCCTGGTATTCTGTGAATCCCATGTCGAGAAAAGATCTCAGAGACAGCTCAGAGGAGTTTCTCTTGTTGTGTTGTAATAGAGAAGAGGTCTGATTTGAAACGGAGCAAAGTGGTCTGCAGCTGAGGCTCGAAGGGAGATTAGACGTTTCAAACGTCTTAAACTGGAGTGGGATGGAAGTGGAGGAGGGGACATAGTTTAGCTTTTGTCGAAGAACCTGTGAAGGAAAAATAAAACGTCTGAAGGTTGTACCAGTTTCATTAGCTACATGTCGAACTTTTTTAACAATACTTCTGAGCTATTTGGATCAATAAATCACACAATAACCCAACTATATTCACATTAAATTATAATAAAGTACATAATGTCAAAAGGCCTTTCAACTCACCTGCAGCACAATAACACGGGTCCCCATGGTGGTACGTTGTTTTTAGTCGTCCGACTGGAAATCTAGTGCCAAGGCAACGTTCCGGTGAGTTAGTTCATACTGTGTAATAATTCGGTTCTTGAGTGCACAACCTGCACTCAAGAACCGGGGTTCATCTAAAATTACAATACAGAATTAATAGGGAATCCGTGGATAATGAAGAACAAATCCTCTTAAAAAGGTGTTGTGTTTGGTGTGTGTTTTAAGTTCAAAGTTCATTTTGGTACTGGATTTGGGGGGGGGGGAATCATCAATTTTGCAGTGCTTGTTTTGATGGGGTTTTTTTCAGAGGACAAATGGATGATGGGCATAATAGGATGAATTGAGGATGTCTTGTGTCTTTTGCAGGCAACTGGAGGTATAGATCTATGATGGACTGTCAACCTGTCCATGGTGCACCCGGTCTATTGTCCACTGACTGCTGGAGAAAGGTACCAGACTTTTGCAACCCTGTAAGGATAAAGGGGTATAGACAACGGATGAATGGATGGATGAGAAGTGTAGACATTATCATGGGCGAGTTGTTGGTTTATGATTTTATGTGTAGTCTCTATAATTCTCCATAGGGCCTTTCTATCTGCTGCAATATCACAGCAGGCTGCCATATGAAATGACAGTCTCTATGAGATGTCAGGAAATAGTCTGTTTTTTGCTTTCTTGATGAGTTGTGATGTTTGCTGTAAATGAGAGGTCTTCAGAGACGAATCTGAACGTGAAAACTATGAATTTGAGTTTATAACAGTTTGATATGTCATAAGACAACAAATATGTGCAACCTACATTTTCTTACTATAAGTTTTGCAATACTGACAGAATTCTGCTTTTTTGTCTTGTCATTTTTCTAGACTTGAAATACAGCCTCCAAACCAAACAAGTATCATCTTTGTGTTTTGTTCATGTTATTTCTTTTTTGTTTGTTTTGTTTTAAGCTATATGTTGTCAAACAAACCCATGGCAATTTGTTTTAGCCAAATAAAATCAAAACACTACATATTTCTCAAATTGTACACTATATTACCACAAACCTGCTTTGAGACATGTGGAATGGGTGGACAACCCAATTTTTAATCCTAGGGGCCATTTTTTTGAGTTGTGGTCATGAATCTGTGCAGGCCAGTCTTTTACACCAAACCTGCTCATTCACACTTTTTGGATTTCTTTGTGCAATGTTGTACTGGGGGCTGGAAATCTCCAAACAGTTCCCATGATGCTGGAAGAGTGAAATTGTCTGTTTCTACTGGAACTAAGATATGAAGCACAGTTCCTGAGTTAACAGTCACACACTATAATCCCCTCTGCATCAAACTTTATTCTTGATGCATTGCAATCAGTCAAGTACTGTTCTTTTGACAAATGCCAAACTTGCACTCATCAATTAAATAGCTAAATAGATTGGCATAATTCTAGAGAACATGTCTCCACTTCTCCAAAGTCCAGTGGCTATGCACTTTATACATCACTGCTTCTGAGACTTTGCATTGTACCTGGTGACAAAAGACTTGGATGCAGCTGCTTGGCAATCAAAATCTATTCCACAAAGTCATCTACACACTTTTCCTGAGCCAGTTTGATTAACTTTGGCCTATAGAGCTCAACATTCCTGAGCTCCTGTTGTTCCCATTGCTTCTAGTTTATTATGCCACCAAGTTGACTGAGTACGGTAATATGTAATAGAAAAAAAAGTTCAACTTTTTTGCACATGTGGTATGCTATCACAGCTGGAATTAGTGTAAAATTCACAGGTATGCAAATTATATTTCATCACTACACCCAGATAAAACTGAGTTTCTGATTATGAAACAGCTGTTTATGATTGTTCAGTGTCCTACACTTCTTAGTTAGTTCTGATTCACTTTACAACTTCAATTACATTTAACATTCTTTTTTTTTTTTTTTTTTTTACAAAATTCTGTTAGTTATTGAAATAAACATGATGGATTTCTTAAGAATTATAAGGTGTCTCAGGCACACCTTAGGCAATTTTCAAAACTCAGAAGGAACGTGTTTTATGGAAAAACATTTATTGATGCTTAAAAATAAATACAAAAAGTGTTTATATGTTTTATATGCAATTGAAATATCTAAACATCAAGATTAAAATTCTGAATAAAAAGTTGTAATTCAAAAAATAAATTAATGAAAAAATAGAAAACTGGGAATCTATACACACAATGCTATATGTATTTATATCTATCTAAACCAATTTTGGACTATGAAATCAAATGATAAGTCAAAGAAGGTTTGACTTCATAAAATATCACTGGAGGAAAATTGCAATGAGCCAATGATTAAAAAAATTTGTTTACTAAAAAAACAACCTAAAAAAATAAAAATTTGGTCTGCTGTACAAACCAGATTTTCCTTCTAAAAGCTTATCTTTTCTTGTTTTGTAACTTAGATCTTTATATTACAAAATGTCAGACAGACTGTTAAGATTTCTGCTGCTTCAAATTTAGTCTTCAATCCCCATAAAGGTATTTTTGGAGCTCAGTTTCCAGGGCCGCCATTGACTGATTCTCATCCTCATCTTCCTCCGACAGAGTCCCATTGCCATAATCTGGGAACAAGCTCTGTCCCGCGTATGCAGTGGGACTTGGCTCCTGATTCTGTGGCGAACCTGGTAGAAGAAGAGAATGACTCTGTACATTAAAGGATGGCAGATCATTGTAAGTCTACGCTTGATGCCGAAGAATACTTACAGAAGCTCTGAGATGCAGGAACCACCTCAGTCCAGCTGTATTCGGCCAGGGAAATGGGTTGGCTGATCCACGACTGCAACAGAAGCTGGTCTAAAGTCATCCTCTTTGCAGGATTAGAGTGCAGCAGGCCTTGCAAAACACCATGCAGCTCTGGGGCAGCAAACAGAAAATTTGCATAACTGAATTGTGAAAAGACAGAGCTAATAAACTGTGGCATGGAACATCATTATACCTGAAGACAGGGGGAATGGAGGCTGAAGTTTGGCATCGAGGATTTCACCCACATCACAGAACGGATTCTCACTGAACAGCAGAGTGTAGAGCAAAACCCCCAGAGACCACATCTCCAGCTCTGGTCCCTCATAGCTGGGAGAGGAGCACAATCATCAGCTTAACGGTGTTTAGCTCCAGGGCTTTTAGCTGAACAAGGGGTGTTTTCTTAACGCTGCATGGTTTCCATAAACATTATAAAGTTTAATGGGTCATGAATGGTTTTATTTAACTGCATGCTGACCTACATTTTGCATGGAAAATGCAAAAATGTTTCTCTAGAAACTGTTTAAAGAGAGATGATCCCTTTAACTAAAAACCTCTAATGTAGTTCTGTAATTAATTCACAAACTTATCTAATAAATTTTAATTACGCAAAGAAAGAGTTTTTAAGAGTTGTAATTTAGCCAGAAGTTGTATTTAATATTTAAACAAACATTTCTTAAGCAGGAAGCACCTCAGCATACAATTTAATTGTAATTTACAGCAGTGTATAATTTACACTGTGCTGTAATTTTTGTAGTACTTGACAGGTCCTAATGTAATTTAATCATTATTTTCCTGATAAAACAGTATGTTAACTCTTATACTACACAACTTGCTACACAGCTAAACTTTTCCATGGTGCTGAGAGTTAAATGAGGAGTAAAATAAAACCTGTTGCGATTTTAAAGGGTTCTTTGTACCAAGTGGAATACCATTAAAATAGCTTTTCTGCTTTGCTCTTGGGCTGCCACTTACAAATATTGTAGAAACTATATGCAACAGAGCCCGATAGCAGAACGAAAATAAAAATACTTATGGTGCCTTCAAAAAATACTCTTACCTTTCAAAAGTTTGCATTTTTCACTTTTTGTCACAGAGTGTAATGCATTTCACTGAGGTTTACGTGAGAGACCAGTAAAATGCAGCAAATAATTGTGAGGTGGAAGAAAAACAATATCTGGAGTTTAAATTTGGGTTGGGCAATATGGACTGAAAATGTGATGAAATGTTGTGGCATTTATTGCAACAATCATAGTAGTGACAAATATCTTTTAAAATGAATCCTTCCTATTGTCTATAAATGTATCACTGCTATAAAAAAATGCCATCTAAAAATGACCAAATTAGCTTCTTCTGTACAGCAGATACATTAGGTAATATGATTATTTTTTTGATATTCATTGATTGTCTTATTAAACAGCAGAAAAAAAATGCTTAATAGCAAAAATAACAAGCCAGACATAAATCTAACACAAAACATGAAGCAAGAGTTGTAAATTGCTATTCAAGTTTTTTCTCCATCTTGTCTGGCTGAGCTTAAGCTACTATGCAACAACATAAAGAGATAAGTCACAAAGAGAAGATAAATTCTAGCCTCTAGATGAGCAAAGTTGGTAACTGCAGCAAAGAGTGAGTCTGCAAAGTGCTGACTCAGAGGGTGTCAGGTACACCACACTTTAGCTTTTTATTTGTAAAAGAAAAAAATAAATAAATATCTATATATATATATATATATATATATATATATATATATATATATATATATATATATATATATATATAAACAAACACATCCTTATTTTTTGTCTTCATATTTCTGCTACATTGCATTGAATAAACCTATGTTTGTGGCCGCAATGTGTCAAATGTGAATAAGTTTTACGAATTTTCATTTCATACTACTTCTCCTTGCAAAGGTGTTCAAATATTTTAAACTTTTGGCAGAACTGGAACCTATTTAAGAAGCACACGTGATTTATTATTCACAAGGGTGAAACACTCACGCATTTCCCTGAAGCACCTCTGGGGAGCAGTACTCCAACGTTCCACAAAAATTATAGAACAGCTTCCCAGGAGATAGAATGGCCGCAGAGCCAAAATCTATCAATCGGATGTGAAAGCACTTATCAATTATGATGTTTTCATCTTTTATGTCTCTGTGAATGATGTTCTTTGCCCTCAAGTAGAAAACAGCTGCCACAATCTGAGGGAAAAAAAGAAAAAAGTAGTTTGGATCAATAAAACGCTTCATCTCACCTTCAATCATCACCATCGCTGGTCATTCTTATACCTGTCTAAAGATGTAGCTGGCCAGGGGCTCATCCAGTCTAGGTTGCATGTCTATGAATTCAAAAAGATCCAAACCATCTCCATGTTTCTCCATCACCATCTGGAAATAGCTTCCATTCTCAAACACCTCTGCTATCTGTAGGCAGAAACACATAAGTACAAACACATACACTTATTAGAGGGATCAGAGAGGTTTTTCCTTATGTATAAAGGAAAAACCTGATATTTCCTTTATACATAAGGAAAAATGTATACAATAAATGATTGATTTAAATGTTCTGACATAAATGTTACCTTGACAATGTTATGGTGTTGAACTCTGGTTAATATGGCAATCTCCTGGCTCACTCTTCCCAACATGGGGTCATCTACCCAGCAGTCACTCATTATTCTTGTTTTGCTAATAAACTTCACTATTACCTGTAAATTTTTCATATTGCAAAAAAAAAAACTACATATAGATTTACGATTACTTAGGATTAAGTTGTATTTACCACAGTTCTACGTAAAACAAAAGTTTCATACTTCTTGTCCATCGCAGCGTCTTATTGCCTTCCAGACAAACCCAAATGCTCCCTTCCCCACAGATTTGATTGGCTGGTATTCTTCTTCAAACTGCCCATCACAAGCTCGAGAATGCTCCAGATCCAGAGTGGATCGCAGCGCTTCTCCTTGACCGGCCTCGCCAGACCTCTGATGGACAGAACACAATCAAATAAACCATGTATAAGAAAGCTACCAAGATCTACAATGACTCCTCTTTTCCTCGTTACTCACTGTTTTCTGACAGAAGACTTAAAGTTCCACAAGTATAAAAAAGTTTCTATAGGGAATCTGTTGAATGTATATTTTTTAAACAAGGAAATACTGAATTGCTCAGTTTCACCACTTGTATTGAAAGTTATTCACTTCTAAGTCTTGCTTTAATGTTTGAATTGCTCTGTATGTGCATGGACATACATTCTATGTTTATTTTGTGTTTCATGCATTTCAGATTTACTATGTTTTTTTTTCTGGCAAGGTAAAATTTCCATTTTATGCACATATACATTAGACAATTAAGTACCTTAGTAACTAAAATAAAACTCTCAGCTGGAACTCACTCTTCCTGGGCTAGCTCCTGAATGGTTGTGAAATGAAGGCTCAGTTTGCAACAGTGCCCCCTGCTGGTTTGATCTTTTTATCCACACGCAGAACATGAAGCTTCCATCAGAGAGGTTAGTCCTGCAAACGTCACATTGCACATCTAGTGGAAAGGAGAGGGACAGTAAACGTTAGTCCTGCTGTTATGTTAACAATTATAATAAGGAAAACTGACATGCAGTGAAACTTCATTACCAACCTACTCTTGTGCCGTCTCTGTGGTATCCACTTCCTACAAATTGTCCCTCTAGTACCTGTGTAATGTTTGAGGTCACGACTTGTCCCTTCACAGTCTGTTTTTTCGGTGTTGATGTGGCAGGCATATCGGTCAAACTATTTGCTTGTTCTGCACACTCTTGGCTTTTTCCTTTATGAATCAAAGAAAGCGCTCCCCACTGATCCTGCTCTTTGCTCAAACCAAGCTCAGCCTTCACTGCAGCACCAGAGGTCTCCACTTTCTGGTCCGATTCTGTCACACCTGGAGAAGGCGTCTGTAGAAGCTCGGCTGTATCACAGGGTGCCACAGAGCGAAGGCAGTCACCGGCGTACTCTCGGATGCTGAGCACCTCCACGTCATCGCTCAGATCCAGCTCTGCTAGAGCGCAGGTCACAGCATCTCCGTTGCAGTCGATGTTCACAAAGCAGCTGGCTGAGTCCAACAGATGAGCTGAATTAGACTCATTCACCGGGGCAGCATCACGACTAAGACGGCCAGCAAACTTGTCAGAGAAACCAGATGATGATCTGAGAAATTAAATTCAAAAGCAAAGTTGTATTTTATTTTCTACTGTTCTCTTATGCATCTTTAGGTCTTTGTAAATGCATCATTGTCACATTCTAATGACCTGCTGTCCACTGAAATGATCTCAAAGCTCGAGTCTTGGAGGACCGCGGCACATGAGCGATGATCTTTTCTCGCCTCATTACAGCTGCCACCTGCTCTCTCATCTTGTATAGGTGTATCTACAAAATATTCCACAGTATCATTAAGTTTTCATGAACTTTGACAAATGTTGACAAAACATGGTCAAGTTAAAAAAAATACGAACTAATTTAAAGAAAGCGAAGGTGAACTTAAATAGCACCTGGTGTAATCTTGATCGCAGGTGCAATATTTTGTTGAATCACATTGAGCAGCTGCTTATCTCTGTTCTGGTTGGCCGACTCAGTGGAAATCAAGCAGTAGGTGTCTTCATCTGGAGTTTCCACCCAGGCGAATGTCTTAAGGAGAGCCTGGGTTGTATCTGCACTATCCAGCGGGTTACTGCCAGGAGCCGCCCGGGCTGCTTCCTCAATCAGCTCTGTGGTATCATTGGCCCTGGAAACACATTTTATTCACTCCGTTTATTAAGTTGAGAAAGAAAAAGAATACTGAAGTTCAAATCTAACAAAAAAAATGTTGATATACAGAGCCTTACAAATATTGATAATTCTTGAGCTTTTTCATATTTTGTCAGGACATAACTACTAAGAAATGTAGGAAAACATTTAAGTCTAGATTTAGAAGTGTGGAGAAAAATTCGAAAACAAAACTTGGATCCATTATTGAGACTATGTGGATATACTTTAACAAAGGAAGTCTTAATAGAAATAAACAATTTTTTTCCATATTGTATTTGTAACAAACTGAAAATTTAAAGCAATTAATAACTTTTCTTCCACTTTACATTTATGAACTGCTTTATGATCATATGCTACATAAAATCCAAACAAAATGAATTACATTTTGTAGATGTAATCTGAGTTTGTCAATATCTTCTGTTCATTCATGGTGATACCACTTGATGTTATTAGCTAGTCTGTGTAAAATTGATAGAAATCCCTTTGAAGGTATAATTTTGCAACAATCTGTAAAGTTATGATTTATAAAAAGATTTACTTCCTCTATTGTTTTGGGAACCTATATAGATGCAGTTGGTACATTTTTGCTGCCATGTTTGTGGAAGATCTTACACATTTAAGCAAAAATGTGGTCAATCTTAAGGTACTATTAGATTACCTCCATAAAGCATAAATGATGAAAATCAAAGTGTGATTGTAATACTTGCAGACTAACATGAAGAACTTACAATCTGAAATCATTTCACAGTAATACTGTCAGACATGCCATTCATTTAGACTCAAAAACAGACTACTGTTGAAAAAATAGCTGTGACATTATTTGTCCAATAGATACTACAAAACTATGGCTTTGTGAATTACAAGTGTGTATTTAGACCAGGCTGCATAATTGTGTTATACATTTTCTTACATCTATAATTCACACAGTCTCCAGTTTAGACAAAATAAACATGTATTAAACAGAGAGAGGTAAACAGTGTTTAAATGTGATTACTGGCCAGAGATGGTAGATATCAGGTTTGAGAATAGAGGTGCTATGTGTCCAGATTCCCTGTAAAGCACATTAAATATACATGAACACAAGCGCTGTTAAATGAATGCTTGCTTCTGAATCATTCACCCTTCCAGTATTTAGGAGAAGCCTGACAAAAATATTAAAAATAGTGCATCTAACTTCTTTAAACAACTGCTAACATAGGTCTGTTATGGTCAGAATTACACACTGATAATAAATATGTATGTGACTCTGTATAATACCCACAATCAATAAGTTATGCATTTGAGAAAAAACAAAAAAACCCAACAAAAAACAACATTCATAAGGAAATAGGTATATAGTATATGATAACTTACATGACCAAATGTGTGGAGGTAACTGCAGGAAGAGAGAATGTCGACATGGCACTGCCTTGATTCTCCAGCCTGGAGCTGGTTCCAGTAAAGATCCTCCCTCTTCCTGTGGAACTTATTTTCAGGATAGCCTGCTGCACCATTCCCATGTCTCCAGCCACCAAGGACGAAGGATCTGAGATGAAAAATCACCTAAATGATCCACAGTGCAAAATATACGACATGTAGAAATAATCCTGCCAGAAAAGGCAGAGATCAATCCAGAAATTTTCAGAAAAACAGAAGTGCTCACCATAATTTTCTGATATTTTGGACATGGCTGGACTTTTGTCCAGCTCTACGTGAGTGCCAGAAACAGCGTTAGCCTTTTTGTCCGGGCCAGTCATCCATTCATAGAAACCGGGCATCAGAAAAGCGGCACTCTGTTGACAAGAAGCGACACAAATTAGAACTGGTCTGAGCAGCCGTGCTGGACTGGTAAATTTGACTAACCTTTCCTAGAAGCTCGTCCTTGCTGTACCCAAACAATCTGAGGGCCAGATGGTTGTGAATGCTGAAGATTGAGCCATCTGGCCACAGGAGCAGAAGGCCGCTCAAAGGAGCGAACGCCCAGACAGTTGCAGAATATTCTGGCGTTGGTGTGGGAGAGGAGACGATGTGGTCAAATCTGTCTTCTGTCAAAGATCCAAAAGACAAAAATCAGGTTTTATCAGGTTGGTGGTTTCAAGAATCACATACAGTATAGTTAGTTTCACTAAAATGAAGACCTATTTATGTCCATATAAGAATAAAAATAACAAGACAATTTATGTGGTTTTAATAAAAATAAACATATAAAACTGTTGGTAGCTCGTGGCCTTTTTAAATTTGTGCTTCTGGATGGCATAGAAAAAAAGAAATTGACACTGTCACTGACTTAAGACATTTTGTAACACTTTAGTGTTCATAAATTATGGATATAAATAATCAAACAAATGCTCAACTGTCATTTATAACTTAGTTTAATTGTAATTTTTGTGGAAACTTTTTATGACACCCAATTTCCATTTATTTTGATTTACTCACCTATTTGGGCCATTTGACTCTTATGGAATATAACAGAACACATCTAATCAAACCAAATTACCTCTGCACATCCATGTGCTGGTAGGAATTATCTATTGTAGTCATAAAAACCCATTTCCCTTCAGCAGACTAATAGATTATAGAACATTAGATTGCTGGTTGTCAAAGCAAGCACATAAGATTACCCACGGCAGGTACAAAACAACCATCACTACAAATGTACAGAGTGGCAAAGGTCCGAAACACTCACTGAGGATTTGTAACTATCATTACAATGAAAAAATTAAATAAATGCATCTTGCAACTACTATTTTTTTTCTCTAGGAGTACTGAATTGTTTCAGCTCATTAAAGCTTTTTGACTTGATGAGTGATTTAACAACTATTTATTTCATGTTTCCTGTTATATCATGATGAGAAAATTCTAGTGATTAATGCTGCAATGTTTATGAACACATTATAGATAACCAACCTGAAGACTGCTCTTTAGTTAGAGCTTCTTCAAAGTTCCTATGATCTGAAAGTCTCATGTTGTTAACAGGAGAAATGAGATGGGAGCCGTCTCTTGACAAGGTGCCGCCATCGGTGTGGTGGTATTGGGGGTTCCCACACAGCGCTGCCCCCTGAAGTTTCATATAGAGTGGGACAGATGCACCTCCTGTGCTTCTCCCACACACCTTCTGAACCCTCAGCATCTGAAAGAAAGGGAGAAAATGCAGTCATAATCAGAATAATGAAATGCTAAAGCTAAACAAATTTGATGGACATCAGCTAGGTACTGACATTTTTTAAAAAATATCAAAAAAAGGAGATGTCATGAGGTAAATTGTATCATGCGCTTACTTTCGGCAACGCATGACTGTAAACGGGGATTTGTAAAGATGGGATTAGCTCCTTTATAGAGACTCCTTTCAGCTCCTCGGGGTTGTGATATCCATGGAGACAAGCAAACGCCAAGTCACAGCTTAGGATAGAGCCCTTAAAATGACATCAAATATGCAGCAGACATCAGATATTTATATGAAAAGACACATAATCCCTTTTTCTGCACTGTCTGACATTAAATCAAAGCTATTTTTATGAGGAGGTCAGGTATGTTTGCCAAATATCATTTCTATGTATTAAATGCCAGAATTATAATATTTACTTTCTTTAAATTCAGAGGTTTAGATACACATTAAAACAATCTGGGAAAGCCCAAATGATGATGTCATGACTTCGTGAGATTCTGATATGTTGAATTAAAAACTGGACGGGCTTAGTCTGATTTAATGACAGACAAAAATACAAAAATAAAGTTCTGTATCTTTCTGCGCAGTAGAAGTATGCATCATATGAAGGTAATTTTTCCAGGATAAATATTGGTATACTCACATCTTGGGAAAAGGACACAAAGGACGATATCCTCTCCACACATTCCATCATGATAAGCTGGTGGTCTTCATTTTCTGACTTCCTGTAGGTACACACTGATACTGGTACCTCTCCAGATAATGTCACAGCATCCACCTTGAAAACAAAATCCCAAACGTTTAAAAAGGTACACGTATATTTCACCAGGAGAGTAGACAATTGTAGTTAATGGAGAACTAGATTGGTACAATACATTGAATCACAATAGTCACACAATAGTCAAGTGTTCCATATTACCACGACAAAAGACTGCCTGGGTGCAATATTGGCAATTTCTCAAGGAGCTTGCATTCAAACTCAGCTTGCCAATAATATATTTTGCCGGTTGATTCATGTGATTCAAATTTAAGGGACCAAGAGGCTAAATCTCACGGGGACATTGTAATGACAAAACATTATTATAACATTGTGTTTTATTCATATAATGCAGCCCAGTTAACTAGATGATGAGCTATAAAACTCAGAAAACAATTTTAGTTTCATACCACTTTTCCAGACACAATAGCAACAGTTCCATCTGCAAGCTGATAATCTTCTTCCAGTGATTCTTCCAAAACTTGAGTCGTTTTCTTTAAGACAGAAGACAACTTCTTTCCAACCAGATCCTCAGTGGAACATTCAAAGAGTTTGGGCGCCTGGTCATTCGCTGATAAAATCTGTAAAAAAAAAAGAAGAAGAAAAAGAAGAAAAAAAAGTGTAAAAAGGAGCTAATTAAGTTGTAAGTTTCCAGATATGAAGAGCTATTCAGTAAATGTTTGAATGCATACACAGTACCTCAGTTGTTTTGTGGGAGACGACAAGAACAATTTTATTAGGGTTGATGGCAGATGGATGTTCTGATAGAGCAAAGTCTCCAGAAATAACCAGATTGATGAAGCTTTCCTCAGATTCAGTGGAAGGATTTGGAAAGGAGTCAACAGAAACTTGGGAGCCAGGAAGTAAACAATGTTTTTTTGTTGCCATTGTAGTGCAAACATCCAAAGGCTCACCTGTAACACACAATTATCCACTTTCCAATAAGAGCGCTAATTAGTTGTGCTTCAGCTTTTGGCTTAAGTGGATTTCAAACAACCAGACTTGTCAAGCTGACCGATGTAGAAATAAATCTTACCTGTAGTGAAATCAGGATAATCGCGATGTTGCAAAGCAACAAAACTTTTGCTTTTGCTCGGTATCTGAGTACCTGGGAAGGACTTATTCAGGGCTAAATCATCCTTCAGCTGATCGCAGGAGATGTCGGGTAGCACACAGATGGTATGTCCTTTGTCTCCCAAGCTTATGTATGATCTAATATCAGTCGACATTGCTTTTCATCATCTGAGGTGGAAGTCAACAAACTGAGGAGGTTTTAATGGACACGAGTAGCTGGTGAAGTAGCCTTTACACCCACATCAACTCGAGTATGGCGGCTTGTATTTCCTCGTTGTTAGGAGGCCGTTTTGGTTGGTGTTAGTTGACAAGGTAACGGAGTCTGCACTGAGATTTCTGGCTGCTAACTCCTATGCTAATGCTACTGCAAACAGACCAGCTGAACTTTTGCTTTGGTTACTCGCTTCACCTGAAAAGCCGCATTCTTAGACGAGGTTAGCGGAGTGTTGGCAAAGCGTCACGACCTCCCAGACGGTTACGCTTTGTTAAAAAACAGGCCTAGTTATTGTCAACGACAATACTAGGCCTGCTACAAGTCTGTACTCCCCCGAGAGTAATTTTTGGAAACCGCGGGTTTCAGGGAAAAGACGGATACCTTTCTTCTAGCCAATCGGAGCGCCTGGTGGCTATTGCAGAAATTTTATTGGATACTTTAACCGGAAAACCCGCCTTCACGGAATCGTTCTGACAAAGCCAAGCAAAATAAAATCAAATAAAATCAAATCAAATCAAATAAAATCAAATAAAATAAAAGCAGCAAGGAATTCCACAATATCTACCAGGAGTCTGGATTAAATTATGCAATAATTATTACTTCTACCATTTCTACAACTGCTGCAAATATTTCTTATTGTCAGTTAGGCAAACCAATATTGTTTCGATTTCCAGAATGAGTTACACATTTTTTCCAATTTTCTTCAAATTTAGTGAATTACATGCATCTCAAGTTTTGGTAAAATTCCCTTTTATACTGTATGAGTTAGGTCAAACGTTTAGTTCCCTCCAACTTCGAACCTATTTTCTGCACTATAGATTCATTCCTTCTACAGCCCTAGGCAGAATGCCATCTCCCCCACCAAGTATTGCCACTATTTATGACTCAAACACATACAATAATAAATTACACTATTTGTATATAACAAAGTTCATAATATAAAGATACTAAAAGATTCTTTTGTTTCAGCATTTCACCGTCAGTTTGACATTTTTAATTTTCAAAAAACACGATTCTAAGTGTTTCTTTAATTTTCATGTACAAATTTGATGAACAACACCATAATATATATCTGGACAAACAGAACATAGCAAAGATGATCCCATTACATAAAACAACCATCTGGGAGAAACGGGGAATAAGCTCTGTTTGTTCCAGGTGCAATTACTGCAAGGGTCCATATGGTGTTCTTTTTAATTTTTTCACCACTATGTCTCTTCATCAGCCACATGGCTTTATTTGTTATCCACAAGCTCCCCTGCAGGAGGATCATCACCCCGACTTCAATGAGACACTTTTCTATCCACAGTACCGACTGAAATGAAATGAATCAGATACAATTCCTACTGACAGAAACTTTGCCAGCGTACAAACTAAAATAGGTTGAAAGGGCACAGTAGGAAAATACACTCTGCGGTGCTGTTGCATAAGTGAAAAAGAGAACAGAACAACATAACTGCTCATTAAAGAAATACATACTTATGTAACAGTCATTACATATGTTTTGAGTCATATATATATATTTATATTTATTTCATTTAAACTAATTAAACTTTTTTTTATGGCAATAGCAAAAACAATGTTTAGCTGACATTTAGGTCTTCCAGTTCTGAAGGAATCACATGGAAAAGCAAGCTCCAGCTGCACTGGGGAATGTTCATTCATTCTGCTGAAATATGGCTCATTATAATCACCATTAGTAATTCTGTTTACAATACACACATTATACAGTAAAATAGATTTCTCTAGCATTAGGTCCATTTTGATGCAAATAATCTATTATCATAGTGCTCTGCTATGCTTAATTGGATGCTTAGAGGTAATTAATTCCTCAGTAGTTTTCTCTACATGCACTGACAGCCATTTTAACGGAATATTTAAACAATTAATTCTATTCTTTTTCCAGCACTATATGGGTCAGCACCTTCTGCAAAGTTCGCTGTTGGTGAGGTTTTTTCTTTTCGATGCAGGAAATTGTCTTGATGGATCCTCCAAATCATGTTCGGTCTGATAACTGGCTGGTTTTGCATGCACGCTTTGTCGTCATGTAGCCCACTTCACAGTTATGAGTTGAAAGAGCCAAGTACAATCACACAGTCCTCCACAGATACACGCAGTCGTGGGCACGCACTTATGGTGCCATGGCTGTGAAAAGTGAGCTTTGAAAAGCTTTATGAGCGTGGTTTAGTAGAAAGTGTCCATCCTAGTGGTGGTAGTCCCTTTTACTGTGTGGACGGTTGCCCAGAATATGGTCCATTTCTGAAGCAATACCTGCTGTAATCTTTGGAATTACCTAAAATGTGCAGAAGAAAAACAACAGTGCATCATCAAATGCTGACAATGCTGGGCAACAACACAAAGAAGCAACTGTTGGAAAGGGCTTGAATGTGTACCTGAATGGCTCCCAGGTTTTCTGTCAGCTGCGTGGGATTGGAGGCCCCCAGGAGAACTGAGCTGACTCCCTCATTCCTCAAGCACCAGGCTTAAGATCAGGATAGCAGAATATTAGTCTAACAGGGTCATGGCAATTCTAATGAAAAATTAACTTTGATATTTACCTATGGCTAACTGTGGCAAGGTGCATCCTAGTTTTTCTCCAATATGAGTCAGTTCTTTTAGTTTGGATTGCTGGTTTCTTCCATCCTCACTCGTTATCTTCTCCCTCAACCACTGATATGGCTAGAAAAATAAAGATGCATAAACAGCATTAAACCTCAAGCATAAAAAACAACTTAAACTACATATTGTTACAAAATTGATTGAGCCTCTTTTGTTACTTTACAACCACAAACCATAATGAGTATTATTAGAATCTCATGGGCCTCTACACAAAGTAGTGCATTATTGTGAATTGGAGGAAAACTATAATTTGTGGTTTTAAAACATGAGGCAAGCATTCATATTTAGCTTTTCTTTTTAGAACCACTGTTAAAATAACAGCTCTAAATGACTACCAATTTTGCCCATTTGGATGCCTATATTTTTGCCTGTTCTTTGCAGAATAATTCAAGCTCAATCAAATTGAACAGAGAACAATGGTGAACAAGTCATTCCTCAGACTTCTACAGGCTTTAACTGGGCCATACTAACCCATTAATCTTCCTTGATTTAAACCAATAAATTGTAGGTCTGGCAGTGTTGTTTATTTGCTGTAAAATAAATGATCCCAGTCTCAGATCTTTCAAGGCTAACAGCTTTTCTTCTAGGATTGCCAGTATTTAGCTCCATCCATCTCCCCGTCAACAGTGATTAATTTCCCTGTCCCGCAAAACTGTGACTCCTGTTTCATTTCTTCTTTTTATTTTTGCACCTGTCAGTTACAAAGCTGGGGCTGCATAGATGGTTTCCCTCAAGGTGGAGTTTCATCTAACATGCCATCAAATTGTGTCATTTGTAAGAATTGTCAAGCAGCATACACAATGAGGTATCAGACCTTCTGGAAGAGAATGCATGTCAGTTTGTTGTATTAATAGGTACAACAAGGCCTGCTAATGTAATAGCTAATTTAGCCATCATTCAGCACCATTTAGCAGGTTCAATTTAGGTCTTGTCTGACACAAGCAGTTTCTTTTGCCTGTCTGCTGACTCCCCTACATTCCCTAATTTCTTTCAAGAACTAATTTCTTTTTGTCAATCTAAAACCAGATTTATATAGAAGAACAACAATCTTTTGACACCACAGTTATCTTAGAAAAAGATTTTTCCTTTCAAAATGTGAAATTTTCCAGCTCATTGAGAGCTATTGACCTCTTCATTACTTCTCTGATTAAAGCTTTCCTTGCCCTGTCAATGTAAGCGGACAACCATAACTGTATTGCATTTGTGTAGTGCTCTCCATTTTTGGATGATAGATTTGACAGAGAATGCTATATTAGCTTTAGAATATTATTTCCAATACATTTTATGAGAACATATTGTTTTACTTCCCAGTTCTATGTGTTCACATAGAATCCCATTAAAATGTTTCAAAGTTTGTGCAACAAGGACAATTGTGAAGTGGCTAAAAATTATGAACACTTTGGTACTTTATACTGCATTACAGTATAATTCTTTGAGTACTGACCCATGAAAATCACATTTCTACCTTCATTGCAGCTCTTGAGGATTCTGGGATGCCGTTTTCATACTTTCCAGTGATAATCCCACATGCCAGAGGAGACCAAGAGACCACACCCACACCTATGGAAGAACAGAGACACATGATGTTGACTATCCAGGACAAAACTCACTGAAAATAAATGGAAACTTGCTACACTTACCTATTTTATGGTAGAGCTCAGGAAGCTGAGTTTCCACCTTCTCCCGCTGGAAGATATGATACTCAGCCTGCTCGCACACCGGTGGAATAAGATTAAACTGTCTGGCCACAGAATAGGCTTCCTAATTAAATAGGAAATAGAAATTGAAGAGATAAAGAAAACATGCAACACTGACCTTTATGTTTCACGACTTTTATCTATTCCCAGAGCTGCATATACTATCATCTTTTAGCATGTTAGCCTTCTGATTTTATTGGCTTCATTATTACTTACTACATTTTAAAGAAAAAAAGGTCAAATTTTAAGCAATGTGAAAAATATATACATTTTTAAATGTTTTTTTATTTTTTATGAGTTGGAAATCAAATTCAACAGAAAGCTATGCTGAACAAACTACATTATTTGATACATTTCTTTAGTTCTGAATAAGACAGAATGAGGCAGAGGTATTTTCCCAGATGACGATAAATTAGTAACAATATGGACTAATAAAAATGAATTAATATTGATTAATTCATCTGACCTTCCATGTCATGTAATATCTTTGGCAATAACTTACCATGATCTCCATGGCAGACCAGCGAGATGTTCCCCAGTACATGGACATCCCTTGGTTGATCACATGAGTCATAGCTCTCACAATTTCTATAAAAACACAAATATGGAACACTAAATAAGTGCATTGTTGGCATGTGAATATTAGTTGGTGCAACCACTGAAGACCTTAAGTTGGAAGACCTTAAGAAGACACAGTTTGTTTTTTTGTTGAAGCTGGCAGCTCCAGGGTTTACTTTAATTAAAACTTGTTTGTACACATGTGATTTGCTGGGGTCACATTAGATCATTTGCGCACGTGCGCAAATGCTGTGGGGCACTAAGTGAAAAAGCTGCCTTGACAAAATGCTTCTTGTGCTGTGCAAATATATAAGCGAGGTGAAACTGAAGGGAGAGAAGTCAGCTGTAGCCTTCAGGTGTGTGTGTCTGTGTGTGTGGGTGAGATTATGACATGGAAAGCAGCAAAAATGTTCTGTTTGGTTATTTACATGCTAAGCAAAAGAGCTTTATTCATGAATCCATTTGTAAAGAACTTTCAAAATAGCTCTTAAATCAGGAAATCCTCTGCTGGTAGATCACATGAATGTCTCACTGTACACAAATTATTCATTACTAAATTCAGTCTGCGTAGTATTGCATTTGCGTGTCAGTTAATGGAACCTCTATTCCATTTGCACAATGCAAATGCTGCTGCAAGAGTGTGAAGTTGATAGGGTGAGAATTAGGAAGAGATTTAAATCCACAGAAGAGTGAAAAAAGACAACTAATGATTTTCTTTAATTTCCAGATCTTCCTTTAAACCAAATTGTGCCTCTGTGAGAGACAGAGAGCAAGTGTATGTGCATGGGCGAAGTAGGTGGAAGGGTAGAGGATCTGCTCCAAAGTGGAGGGATGGAAGACAGGATGTTGAGGGACGCAAGGACAGAAAGAAAAAAAACGTGAAGCAAGAAACTGGCAAATATGGTTTATAAAGATTCTATCTCAAAGGGGACCTGTTACTTATTATACTTGCCTTGCCCCTCACACACTAATATCAACCAAAGACTGGAACTAAACTGCACCTTAATTCTGTTTGTAATATTACTGTGTGTGTTACTGTGTGGTCTGCTATGGAGTGACGGTTTGAAGGCATATCAGAGCCAGAGAAATAAAGTCACAGCTTAATATGGCCACTTTTAACTTTGCTCTTGTAGAGATGTGAATAAACTGAATAACATCCCAAATATGGTCTTTAAATTATGTGGGTAATAGTATTGTCAGCTAATGTGATAGCTGACAATACCATGTGTTAAATTTATCGAGAAGGAACACCATCTTAAAAGTAAAGGTTTTTACTCTTAACAATTAGGTGCTCTTAGTTTTTTGGAACACAAAGTGAGAAAATCCAACTTCAGAGAGCAAAGACATACACTATGTTTAGTTGAGAATTGCAGCACATCTTGCCTGATTTTTCCTAAGCTTTTTCATTTTTACATTAAAAAAAAGAAAAGAAAAAGTAAAGTTTATTTGGATTAATAAGGAAACACTTGCAACATGACAGGAAAAGAAACTCTTCATTAAGGCAACAAACTCCTCCTGCTTGCTCATCCAAATCTCCTTATTGGTATGCACATAATAGAAAGTTGCTTGGCCGTTAGCCCGTTTCTGCATGTCCTTGAGCTCTTTCCCAGCAGCAGTGAGCCACAAAGTCTGGAACATTTTGGTGAGCTACAGCCAGCAGGTATGACAGTGCCCCTTCTGAACCGTGAAGCAATAAGTGTGAGAAAACCCTCAACACACACTAATAGCTGTACATGTCTGGACAGGTGTCTCTGTGGATGTCAGTGTGTTTTTGTCAGATTTGTTCTGGAGATGTTTCTGCCTTTTGAAGCTTTATTTATATTCTTCCTGCATGCACACAGAGAGTGTACTGCTCATCAATATATCACATCAGGGGAGATTTTCAATGCCTTGGAAAACCGCATTCAAGGTTTAAGGCCCTGGGAGGGAAGGATTTGATGACAATGAAGGCAGGTGTTGAAGCTATTCTACTGAGAAGTATGTCAAGATGCTGGGATCGTCATGAAGTGATTTTATTAAAATCATTTTATGATTTTAATAAAAAAATCATAATTTTTTTTTATTTATGCTGATGTTCACAAAATAACATCAGCTTTTGTGATGTTATTTATCTAAAATCAGATGCAGGGTGACTGGTTTGCAATCCAATTCAGAACCTTGAGCTGTTTGGTTATCAGGCCTTGGTGTAGCTATTAGTACAATAATTGACATGCGTTCTGCTCCAGTAGGCAGAAATCTCATTGCGTTTGTGCTGTTTGACAATTCTTATAAATGACACAATTTTTGACATGTCAGATGAAATTTCACATTGGGGGAAACCATCTTTGCAGTGCCAACTTTCCAACTGACAGGCGCAACAAAAAGTAGAAGAAAATAAACAAGAGTCTTGTGAGAAATGGAGTTAAGTAAAGAAAGATAAAAAAACAGTCTGGAATATCAGAGGACTGGAAAGAGTCAAAGAAGAATAAGGCCATGGGATAAGGGATGCAGTGATGATAATAAAGACAGACTCTGCTGCCATGACATCACTTTTCGTCCCCAAGGGGACACAAGTTGTCTCACACAAGGTCGTATGTAGTTAGGGTAAAAAAACCCAAAACAAAACAAACACATACATACATAAGAACCTGTTAGTTACCACTAGATGTCCCTTTAAAATGCTTCCATGCCTCCTCCTACAACTGATGTTGTTAAGCTAGTTTATATTGATTCCTGTGTGTAAAACAAGATGTGAATAACAAGTTCCGCATGCTGCAGAGGTCCCAAGAGGAAAGAGCAACCAGTGGAAAGTATTTGGGGCACATTACAGAACTGATGCATGGCATTAATCTTACAGTGGCTACAAGCCAAAATCAAGTTAAAATGATTTCCTATTTGATAATTTATGTGAATGTTTGCAGGACTTTATTATAGATGTTCAAACCTATTTCTTTATTACTGTAATTATACAACAGTAATCAGAAACTGTGGCAAATCTTATTTCTTGTAAAGAGCATAACAAACTTAAAAGTGTCCTAATTTCCAAAAGGCATACATCTGAACATAAGGAACAACTTGAATATTTCACAATAACTTATTTTTAACCATCACTGCTTGTTTTTTAATTACTTGATTTAAAAATAAATAAAGCAAATAAAATCAAAAGTAAAAGCATAAACACTTTGGTTGAAATAAAGCAAATAAAGGGCCAAATCTGATTTGACGGGGGAGGCTGTGGGGTTTACCTGCCAGTTATCACAGCTAATAATGACAGCCGGGCCTCTGGAACAATGAGTATGACAGACTGGCCTCCCACAGTCAGCTGGTTGTCAAGGGAGGCAACAAAGGGGAAGGAAATGAGGAGCAACATATTTTTAGGAGATCAATAAGACACCATGCCTTTAGGCAGATACCACCTCTGGAGAAGGTTTTGTGTGAAGAGACAAAAAAGAATCTCAAGTATCTTCAGAAGAGAAATAATTGAGGAAAACTCTGGAAACGTCTATAAGAAATTAATAATAACATATGGTGGATGCAAGGGAAAGGCATCACTGAAGCTTTGAAAAGTAGAAATGAAGTACAAGTGCACAACGGGGCTGGTAGAAAGAGAGACCAACCCAAAAATATACCAGCCGCTCCCGAAGGAGGCAGATAATCCTGCTTCTGACGAGCAGGGAGGGCTGGGAGCGGGCGCAGCTCAGAGACCCTGTGGAAGATAGCAGTCCCACAGAGACGCAGGAGAAATAGAGGGAGACCGAGAGACGAAAATAGAGGACAAGCGGACGAGAAATGAGGCAAGATTATCATATTAACTTATGTCAGCGCGGGTCAGAGGAATTCACTTCTACTTGACTAAACAGATATAAGCCATCAGTTCAGCAAAGGCAGTGGCCTCAATAGTATTTCTCACCTTCTCACATAACAGAATGCCTCATGCTATGCTCCAAACCCTCCAACAGCCTCCAGAGGTCTGATCAAAAATCACTTACCCTCCATAGGAGTGTTGCTGTCTGTCCGGTTGGCAAAGACCACATCCACATATTCGAGCTGCATCCTCTGGAGGGAACCTTTTAAACCTGAGGTGAAAAAAATTAGTAAATACGTTAGAAAGATTTATGGGTTGGACAGGGCAAAGTGAAGTACAAATCATTCAGCAGCAGCTCGCTTTTTGCATATTCATGTTCTGCAATCGAAGCAGGACCCGATCCAATTTTCCAAGCTTTTCTTGTACAATTGTACCAAAATTGTGAGCTCTCTGCAGCTTTATGCAAGCTCAATCCATGATAATGTCCTCATTAAAGTAACAACAACAAAGAGACATTTCAAAAAGCACTAGTTTGGTGAAAAAATATTAACGTCGAGCCCTCATTATCCTGGGAAACCTGATGTCAGAAAGTGCCATCTAATTTAAAATGTTTCAGCTGTGCCTGTCCTCCCATATCTTTTGATCCCAGTTTATTTGCAAGCAAATTTAATTCTAGGATACCTAAAAGGTTTGTTCTGCTTCCCAAAAGCAACAAAGTGGGGCCGGACTGTTGATGACAAAGTGAGAGAAACAAGGAAAATAAAATATATATTTCACAGAGGGATTGGTACATGTTACAAAATGAATGGTATCCTGAGAAAACATCATTTTGTGAAAGTATTAAAGCAAAATTTCAAGATATCATCTAAGAGGTTAATAGTTAGTGGCTAATTGTTTTCCAAATATGTTAAATATGTGATTGAAAAAGTTAAGATGGTAACATTTTTGCTTTATTATTGGTGAATTTTCTCAACTAGCAGTAAAAGACCCAGAACAGGCTGACACATCAAAAAAAATAAATAAATAAAAAAAGTAATCCTATTTAAGCATTCCAAAGCAATCTTTGATTGAAAGTAAGCATTCTTTAAACACACCACAAGTCTTAAAGATAATCCCTCTGAAACTGAGCTCGCATTCTGACAAGAAGATCCAATGTAGGAAGTGAAAAAAAAACCTTGTACCTGTAAAATTCTCACTCCTCCTACATAAACAATGCTAGATGTGTGTGTGTGTGTGGTGGGGGAGGGGGTGACCCAAACATATCAAGCTCAAAGAAGACATGGAAACACAAGAAAGGTCACTCTCAGCGCCTGCTCAACTTAAAACCAGATGAGAAATGAAAAGCGTACACAGGAGACTGCAACAAAGGAGGATGGCAGCGTAATAGAGACATGGAAAAGTAAGAGAGTGTGTGTGTGTGTGTGTGGCAGATTAGTGCCAGAGGCTTCTTCATCACCCACTAATCCCAGCTGAGAGATGCACCACTTCCTAGTGCTGATAGAACTCCTTATACCTTTCCCTGTCATCTGCTCCCACACAATCTGAGGACCACTTTTTAATATGGATTCTAATCTGGGTTTGCACCGTCATCGCGCGGTGCTGTTGGCTGGATTAGCTGGAGTTTAAAGGGCCGTGAAGGGAATCTATTTTTGGAAGCGAGAAAACACGCTGAACAACAAAGCAACTCTGCCGGCATCTGCAGCAAATGATGCATTTAAAATGGAAGCTCAATAAAAGTTGTTCAGTCGCTGCGCAAGCTGTCAGGGAATTTATGAAAATGTTCAACACATTTTCAGCCTGTTAGAGGTTTGTTCACCTCAAGGTCAAACCAGGAGAACCTACTGTTATGAATTAGAACTACAGCACCTGAATAAGTGACCTTGAAGGGCTTTTTTTTTTTTTTTGCAGAAGAGAGTATCAACAGATGCTGCACTCAGCCTGCTCATTAGTCTGTGATGACAAGTGTCACACCAGTTACTCTCACAAATCTGTCATTTACAATAAAATTGGGCTTAACTAATTGATGATGATACCTTCGCTTTGCTTCCCTTGAATCTCTTGCTCTCCGCAACCTTCTGCTTCTGAAACCTTGTCCCCTCTCATTCCGCCTTTCCTGGGTGCATTCGCCTTTTGTTTGGTGGGAATTGCTGCAGTGGCTGCAGTGAATGCTAATAATGTGGGAGAGGGCTGAGTCACTGTAAGAGGTGCATTGCGCTTTAGAGAGGCCAGTTGTTTCAGACGTGGGGGGTGAGGAAGTTTTGCGCCATAAACTCATGTAAAGTAACAATTTGGAAGAAGAGCCTGGGAGAAGAGAATAGAAGAGCGGGCACTGCAGTTGGCTCCAGTTCACTCCGAATGTGAATGTATAAGAAAGAAACCTGCTAGAGTAATGCGAGACAAAACGTCCAACAAAGTCTGATGCACTGCTGGCCAATTCTGCTTTCAAATTCTGCTGCGTCAACACTGAAGACGTGAGAAGAGACACAGACGGGAACAAGGAGGGAGGAAAAAGTAAAATAAAGGAAGGAGGTTCTGTAGGAGTGACACAGGAGTGGGAGGGATGGTGCAACGTAAAGGACAAAACAGAGAGGAGGATTTTGGCAGATTACCTTCAATGATGTGTTTTCGGTTGAGGCCTCTCTCTGTCTCAGCTCTGAAACAGGGTGAAAAAATTACAAGCTGAGAAACACACATGAACACCTCAGCTAGAAAAGCATAAGCAGACAATTAATCATGCCAGACAAGATTCTTCATTATATGTCCCCTTCCAGCCACTAAAAGTTTCAACATCTGAAGCACTACCGATTACCTAAAAGAGGAAACCTACCTAGACATGGCCAACAACCTAAACTGTAAAGAGAGCAATAATTAAAGGAACCACTAGGAGGCTCAAAGCCACTCTGGCGGAGCTGCCATTGTTGGGAGAAAGCAAGTCGCTTTAAATTTAGCTGTAAGCAATATAGATATACTGATATCTTTTAATTCTACAATATCTATCTATTTTTAACTTTATTTCTGTTGAAGTCTGTTAAACAATTGTTTTACCACGATTTGCTAGATCTTTTACTTGCTGAAGACATATATGGAAACAAAATAATAAAAAAAACCCACTTGAGTCAGGGAGGATGCTGTCAGGATCCCAGGTTGTTTGAATTTGTTTTGGGTTTTATTATTATTTGGGTTGGTTCTTATGTCTATTAGTTCTACCTTGTTTTTATTTTTACTTCAGTTCCTTCTTAGTGGTTCCAGTTACGTTTGTTTCTATGCCTAATCCTTAGTTGCTCTAGTTTTATTATGTTTCTCATGTCTAATTATTTTTTTAGATTCTTTTCCTAGTCCTCAGTTTAGGCACACTGGCACCTCAACCGCTTGTGTCAGTTCCTCTTCCTCTCTCTCTCCTCAGCCTGCCTTCTGCCCTCTCCCCTCACATCTACAACATGGTAGCTCATCAGCCCAGGTCTTTTGTTCAGCATTCAACCTCCCAAGACTTAAGCACCTCATTCTCAGTCACTCCTCACTGGATCCTCGTTTCCTAATATTGTCAAGTTGGTGGTTCCTTTGATTTATGATTTGTGTTCTGCCCAGGTTCTTTGTGGATTATGTAAGGGTTTTTTTCCCACTGTTTTCATTAGATATTTTTCAAAATAATTTTTCATTATTTACTGCATGCCTCTGCTGTTTTGTATTATAACCCCCAATCTACCAACAAACAAATCATGACAGATGCTTTTTCTTTTCCCTACATTCAGCAGGTCCAAAGGCTTAGGAAGGTGTTTAATGTTGAAAAACAGAAAATCTGGAAACAGTGTCTTCTTTTGGACAGAATAATCCCCTTCAATGTGACCTTTCAGCCTTGTAACTTTTACATTCTGTGTGATACAGAAAAGTTAGTTATTTGAAGAAAGTGAAGAAACTCAGAACAAATAAGTTATCATGTCTAACTTCCCTCTGGTGTCTCGCTTTGTGACAGGTCTGATTTCCACTTTACCTTTGGCTGTGTTTCTCACACACTCCCAAAGGGGATACCTGACTGTGGCTGCTAAATCTTATCTGACATACAGCTCTGTGTTTCTTGGGGCAGTATTGCAAGAGTAGTTTGTATGGAAATATTTGTTGTAAAAGATTGTCAGCCATTTAGCTTTTGTTTACTCATTTATACTGATGTGTTCCTCATGACTGTATTTTGTAGAAGGCATGCCAGGTCTGTGATTCTGTGTTTTAATCCCTGATAGCATTGCTGAAAGAGCTATTGTTCCCATTATCCATGTTTTTCTTGCTAGTAGAAAGTACTCCTGGCTCATGCTGTGTTTCTGTCCATGATAGAGGCATTGATGGAGCTTTTACTGAACTGAAATTGACATGTTTGTCTTAATAAGTGCCTCAAGATCACATTTGTTATGAAATGGTGCTAAACTGATCTTACACTGAACTCAATTTCAATTATTTCAACGTTTCTGCATTGGTCTCTCGCTTCTAGCTTGGTTATAATGCAAACTTTGAAATTTCTTTCCTTACATCATATTGTCAAGTAATCTTACATTGTGCAAACATGTGGGAGGCATGCATCACATATGCAAATATCAATGTGAAGCAGAGATGCTCGCCAAGACTCTCTAGTGAGTTAAGTAGTTGTTCTCTGAATGCATCTAGGATGGAAAGAGATTTCAAATACATTGACACTTGCCTGAGAGAGTGATTTTATATAAAAATTTCACAATCTTTTTACCCTCTGTAGTGGATTAAATTATATTTAAAGAAAACCAAAAGAAGAATGTGAAAGCACTGGTGGATACCCGATTGCCTTGTTGAAAACCTGAAGGCTTTTTGGAGGGAGGGGGAATGTGACTAATGTGGACTGAACTCAATATTTCAGCATGACAGCAGGAGCAAATATGACGTGTGGCCTGAGGGATATAGATGTTAAATACAACATGGAAACAGAAGCAAGATGGGGGCTTGCTGTCATTTTTTCCAGTGTAATGCCCTGTGTGTGCACCTGTGGGTTTCCCCTGAATGTCTGATTCAACGCCATGAGGCCTAGAGCTGGAGGCAAAAGTTTCACGTCTAGCCGGCCATTAGTCATATAGTCTGAGCATCTGACATACAGACATTTAGCAAAATTGACATACATATATATATATATATATATATGCAAAAACACTTTGCATGCCCACACAGATGCACTTACTTTCCTCCCCAGTAGAGCTTTGTGGTGATCACAAGGCTGGATCTCCTAAGGGAAACAGACACATCAAAGGGGAAAAAGGCTGTTTAAAATATTAAAGAGATGATTTTGTTTTAGCATTAAGGTGCGTCTGGTATTATGCTACTGTGTGTACACCCAAGCAAGTGAAGCAATCTAATCTATGAATGACAGGAGTGTTGTTCAGTGATCTTACATCTTGCTGAGAGAAGTGGCAGACTGTGTGCCTCTTTCACATCAATTTTGAGGCAACGCATTGGGAAGTCTCTGAATGCTAACAATCAAACTCCCACATACCTTCCATGCTTGAATTGATCAATAATTTATACACATTCAGAGTCCGGGTGAAATACAGGCTAAAATATTGGTAAGCCATGTACAAGTGTGTAATGCTACAAAAACTCAAGTTTTTAGTAATAAGTGAACACATTGCTACACAGAGCCTGCTTAATTTAACTTGCAAATGCTGTGGAAATGACACTCTTGACTCTTGATTAAGTGCTTATTACCTACATACAATAAATTAGGTGACATACTGTAATTATGAAATATGCACCTTCCATTATTTCACAACACCACTTAGATTCTTGAAAGCAAAAGCAGAAATAGATTAAGTGATGTTGGCCATTTCTTTAAAGAGATTATACATATACACATACATAGGATTTTCCAGATATTCTACCTCAAAATATAATCTGGTTCTGTGAGGAGGAGGGGTCTGATTTTATGACTGATATGTTATCAGGGACGACCAAGCTTCCAAAGATTGGGGGAACTATTTTTCCTACCTCAAAATAAAAAGTTATGCCAAAGAAAATTTAAAGAAATATTACATTTCCTTTTTATAAATGTTGTCAGTTTTAATTACACTAGATTATGAGTCTAGTATTAATAAATTTAAGATTGTTTTATTTTTACACCAAGAGAAATTAGGTTGTGATGAACCATCCACAAAGTCAACAATAGCGGGTAGGGAGAGGAGACGGTGGTGAATTGCAGCACAGATGGTCTCAGAGTCTTTGACCTCCATTTGTAAGCACTGAGATCTCATCCAGTCCTCCGACAGCCACTGTTGTCATCATTTTATACTCCCATACACTCACTGGTTAAAATTGGACAACACAGTCAGTTTTTTTTAACCAAAACTTGTTCAGATATAAATTTTAATTAGTCTTAAACTATGCCTCTTTGTAGCATTAACACTGTGTGTTGTAAAACTTGGCTGAAATGTGTCCATTGCCTTGAGGTCCAAAGCCTGTGTGACTTAATAGATATGTCTGTGTTGGGAGCTAGATCAACGCCTAACCCCTCGTCTTTGGTCACAAAGCCCCCACGATTGTCCTGATTGTGTGACTCTGAGAGGTCAGCAGCAAATCCTTTGGGTTGTGAGGGTTTGCAGACGTATTGCGCTTGTTCTGGCATGTCCTGGTGATGGTAAATGTGCCTGGGATGTGGGGAGTTTAGAGGCCGTCTCATTGCCTCGGCCTTACTGTTCCTTAAGCTGTTTCTGTGCGGTTTTAATGGTATTGAGGGATTTGCTTGCATGTTCATCGGGGACTGGTAAGTACAACTTTTATTAATGTAGGCCATTAAGATCATTGCATTTTAACGAGAGACTAATTTTTCTCCCTAAGCATCCAGACAAAGTGGACATGCTTTGTAATGTCAATGTTTCAGCAGCTTTGCACAGTATTGCACTAAACTGGGATCTTTTATTCTGAAGAGAAAATAAGAGACATTTTCATCTGGTTAGAGTTGTTGCCGTTTGCCTGGTGTCACTACCTTACCTCCAGCACTTCTTCTTGATGATGTTTCCCAAGATTATCTCTGCTCTGTGGGAAAAGATTAAATTAAAAACATGATAAGATACAAAACCAAAAGCAAAACAACCAAGGACTGATGAGATTAGATTATATTGCACACATCACCCCTGCATGAACATGAAAGTTATCGGTTGCTCATCTACAACCCGATTAAAAACCACAGGTAGAACAAGAGAACAGATAAATGACTCCTGGAGAATATGCATGAATTCCAGCAGCAACCTTGAAATTAATTTTTATCTGCTACTTGTCCCTCATCATTCAACAAGATGATGTCTAGGTAGGAGGTAAGATTGAGCTGGGGACATAAAGTCGAGGTGGTGATGATGAATAAGCTATAGCTGCTCCCAGATTAATCATCATACATGGAAATAATGGACATAGGAGAAAAGACAGAGAGTACATATATATATATATATGAACAATATCTGATCTATCTAATTGTTTTAAAGAAAAAAAATAGTTGAAAAAACTTAAGCAGGAAAGCAAATAAGAATGATTAGATTTAGCTAAAATTAAACAAAATGGAGTTCTGAGCACCTGAATGAATAAAAAAACGGCATCAAAATTGTTACAATTAATTAAATAAATTAGGATTACTTTGTTTTTAATCAATGTCTTGTGAAGATTAACAACAGAAAAAACAAGGAAAGTGTTGGGATGATTGCAAACAGGAGACAACACTCACTTTCCCCCGGAGTAGACTTCGGCCGTATCGAACAGGTTGACCCCACTCTCATAGGCAATGGTCATCAGCTGCTCTGCTACCTGAGAGACAGGTGACAGGCATTGTTTTTTTTTTTAGGATACTCACAAGTGTCCAGCCCATTAGGCTGAACTCCAGCAAAATAGTGACTCCCATTTCATCTCAAAAAGGGAAGGGAATTCCCAAAGGAAACAGAGAAGTGCAAATCTGTTCACTTCTGAGACACAAACCACCACTGGCTGCTTGTGGGTTAAAGTTGTTTACAACCCAGGATGCTTCCTCAGACAGTTCTGACCTAATTCTTGTGCCTTCATTTTATCCAGTAGGAAAGAACAGGATCAGACAGGAAAACTGATTTTAATATGCTTTCCCCAATTTTTGTATTTGCAATTAATTAGTTTCTCCCAATGGTCATCCATCAGTGATGAGTTGTCCCCAATTCAGTAGTCTTTTTAGCCCTTTTCCTCCAAGGTCGGGTCAGACCATTAAAAGATGTCTTCTGACAGTGAAAAATGAAGAATGCCCGGTTGGCCTTGCTGGACACCTCACAGTCCGCTGTGATATTATTTAACTGATAACAGGACAAGAACAGTGGTGTACACACACCCACACCGTTTTACATGCAGCTGCAACAAATTGCTTCCACAGGTTGTGAACCGCACACCATTTACTTGACCCAGTTGGGTTTAAAAGAATGAAAACCGGCATCTGCTCTTGAGCTGCAGCGGTAATGGAAGTGACATGAAGCCTTACCTCATCAGAGATCTGACCTCCAAATGTTACCCATGTTCCTGTTGAAGGAAATACCAAAAGTCAAATCTAAAATAAAACACATATGCAGGACTCAATATGTAAAATCAGTTTTTAATTTGACATTTTTGGCACAGACTCATGACAAAATGCCTACTGTCCTAAAGCCATCACTGCCAAATGTCAGCTAAATGTTCATCAAAGAGAAACATGTGTTTTTGGACATTGAAAGGAATGTCTGTTCATTTATTTCATCTCGCATAAAAAACTTGTAGGGATTCAGTGGCAGCAATACGATGTGCAGAATGACTTGACATATTATAAGTACGTATTTGCTTGTCAGTTCCATCAGCGTCCAATAGACACAGAGGAGCAGAAGGAAACGTCAACTTAATTCTTCCTAGAAAATTTAAGTCTGATTAAATAAAATAAATATGTGTATCTATTCAAAGCACATCTGAAAGTAGCTCATTAATAATAATAAGTACAGTTTTTTTTGTTTCTCACATGTTCCAAAATGCTTCTCTTTGTTTTTGCAAATCGAATAAAGGATAAAAAAAAAAATGTTTTCTGAATCTCAAATTGTTTTTGTTTTTTTTTAAAAAAAAGTCCAAGGATTCAACATAAAAATTAAGTGCAACCAAGAGTCCAAAACAGTAAAAAAACAAACAAAAAAAAAACAATTTAATTATCATTGAGTTGGTAGCTGTAAACCAGATGCCTTCATCAGTGTCATTACCCTGTCACTTGCAAAAAAGCAGCAACAATTTGTACATTGTGCAGTTGGTGTTTTTCTTTTTCTGATATCGTCCCCAATGAAAGGACCGAGAGCCATATCACCAAAATGAAAAACTGTTTTCATGGTATTTGCACATTTATGTAACAAAATGAGGGCTTTTGGCAAATTCATCTTCTCTTTTCAATGTTATGCTGCCTGACCACATGAGACAGAGCTCATAACCATGTCTCACTAATAAAAAATAATGGAAAATTTGGTGTTAAATCATTAACCAACTGTGCAGCAATGCAGCAGATTGGTGTAGGCGCAGTCTGAGTTCTCCCAGCTGGCAATGGCAAAAACACAATCTGCTTAATTTACAAGACTGACCAACTGAAACAGGGTTTTCAAATGGTAGTAGTGGAAATTTCATTTAACATTCATCTTACAGTAAAGATTGCGCCTCAGGGGATTTGTACACATCATAGTAGCAGTATCTCGTTCCTTTTGGATACATCACTTGTATCATTACCATTCTGTTAGAACCTTTCCATTTGTACTTGTTGAGTCAATGAAAATGAACTAAACTTATGAAAGCTGAGTAGTCATTTCCTATTATACTGAAGGTCCTGATTTTATTGCTTGATCAATTCACATTCATTCATTGCACACAAACATCTAAAATAAATATGGCAAATACTTTGTACTTTGCTTATGAACAATGCAACTCAGAAAAAATGTAACTGTAGATTGTATTGTATTGAATTGGAAAACACTTCCAGAGTCAACTGTAATCACGAAAACAAGACAAAGAACTTTGACTATCATGGAGTCAGGACTTTCATTTTGGTTACCTGATGACTTTCATCGACATAAATACTGACTTTTGAGAAATAAACTATTCATTCAGAGGCAGTGACTCAGTTTTGCAGCCTTTTCACCAGGTTTTGCAGTTTGTACTAATTGTTTTTAAAAATGCACAAGGTGTTGTGCCGGTGTGAGAAATGAGCCAAAACGACTAAGAAAAACTGTAAATGTTTGCTTGAGATACTCTAATATTTAATGCTGGATTTATTTATTTAGTTGTATTTGTATCTTTTTTATGTTTTTCATTTAGCTTTTATGCCTGATGATGATGTCATCCTTGCAAAAGATGAAACAGAGACAGACCGATAGACCGACAGACACATAACTTTTTCTCACGGTTGTAGCAAAGTCACACTTTATGTGACTGACTCTGCTTATTTGGGTCTCCTGCTGGCCTTTTAACTTTGCCAGCAGGAGACCCACACCAAGAAATGTTCTTCATATTAATCTAATTATTTCCTGTTTGTAGTTTGTTTTTTTCACTAATCTAATTTGGTGCCAACTTAGACCACCAGCTGAGCAAATGGTCAGGAAAATTATCGCTTCTAAGATTTGCTAAAAATGAACTGAACAGATAAAATGTCAAATAAAAAAATTATATGTAAGATTTAAATAGACATATTTTTAGAACCTTATGCTCAACTGCTTTTCTTAATCGTCTTTTTCAGAAGGCTGGTAAAAGAAAATGTTTTGCTCAAGGGCACTGCAGCATGATAGAAAGCAATCTGGGGTTTTTTTTTGCTGCTGGAGGTTTTTTCAGCTGTTGCTCAGTGTGCTGGGATAAATCTTTAAGAAAAAAACCCTCGATAGGCAAGATTAACTGTTTCATTTAAAATGTTTCCTCTTTGGTTGGTGAGCCAGGGCAACACTCTATCATTCCTGTGCCTTGTAAAAATATTTTTACTTGAAGGCTACAACCCCTTGAAGAACAATGACACACACACGCACACGCACACACACACACAGCAGTGAAACACAAACAATATCCCACAAGCGTTTTACTGAATGAATGAGGACGAAAGAGAGACTTTTCCTGAAGGTCTGGATTGGATATGTGTGATAGAGAACTTTGTTTACTGAAAACCCCTCTGTTGATTAAATATTAACAGGGAAACTGTTAATGTTCACTAAATGGCTCTTTGTCTCTCAAGGCTTTCCATGAAAATTAAAAATGAATGAGGTTTAGAATGGGGTGAGATGATATGATTTATTTAAAGGCGGTCTGATTCCGATCTGCTGGCCTCCTAATCAATCACTCAAACACATAATTAAAACTGGGTTGCACCTGGTTGTTTATGACGCCATTAGATATTTGCTAATTTTAATGAAATGTACTCACCAAGACCCAGACAGGAGACACGTAAACCAGATTTCCCCAGGTTCCTGTGAAACAAATCAGAGCTTAATTTAGACAAAATTACAAACTGTAATCTCCACATTCCATCCATAAAATGTGGCTGTAATTACTAAGCTGCCCCTTAATATGCTATGATTTTTTTTCTAACACTTTGTTTGAAAGACGCTGCTGGTAATACAGCTGTGCCTCTTTGCGATAAAGGAAAAACTCCCACACTTTGATATTTTCTTAGGTAGTGGCTTAGAAAAAGTTTTAATGTCTTAGACCAACAGAAAGCATCATGGGTAAAGTGGAAAAACATTATAAATATTACTCAGAAATTGGGAAAACTGTGACATGTATCAAGACCTCCTTTTCTTTGTTTCAACCTATGAAGGTAAACCACAACCCTTCCTAATAGGCTGACTACAACGTGGAACCTTTCACAACATGAAAAAGACTTTAGACAAGAGAGAATGTTCACCTTCAAACAGAATGGTAACCCAAAACATACAGCCAGGGGAATAATGGAACTGTTCAGATCAAAGCTTCCTATTGTGGGAGATTGGCCTAGTCAAAGTCAAGACCTACATAGAATTGCGATTAAGTGGAAGGATTTGAAAACTGATGTTCACATATTCACTCTTCCCAATCTGACCAAGCTTGATCTATTTTGTAAACAAGGACTAGATGAAATTTCACTCTCTAGACATCCTAAGCAGGTACAGATATGTACCTCAAAAGAATTTAGAAGTATTTGCAGCAGCAAGGAGGTTCTGTAAAGTGTTCACTCATGATGGTTGAATGCAAATGAAAACCAGAGCTTTCAGTTTTTTGCTGAAAATAATGGAAAAGCACCTAACATTTACTTCAACTTCCACTTGGGGTTGTGAAAAAAGGTAGGAATACTTTCTGAAGGAACCGCGCACAACCTGCGACAGTGATACCACTTGCTTTTTGGCAGCAAGGTTTTCAGTGTGCAGCTTTTTGACAGATGTTGCCCTTTTCTTCTGCTCCGACCTTCCTCACATGATTGCGTCTTATCCTTTGAGTATTTGACATCTTCCCGCAACAGGAAGCACACTGGTCCTGAGGCTCTTTGCTGTTTGGTGTTTACCAATAAGGTGCAGACGTTCATTCCTGAACATTCATGTTGCATCATGTCAGTTTCTTTTCTTCCTCGGCTTCGTTCTTCCTTTGCATCTGTAAACCCACGAACAAACATCAAACATCTGCCTGCCTGATTTCAGTTAATTTAGCTCCAGCTGGCTCATCCCAATGCATCCCATTGCCAGCTGAGGCACCAGACTCCTTTCCGTGCTTCCTTTTATTCAGTTTCACGTTTTATTTCTGGTTTTAAAATCTGCGGCCCATTAAGTCCAACTGAGAGAGGAGCTAATGTGGTGCAAGCTTTTAATTGCGAAACACAGAAAACGACTGCAGGAGCCAATTGTTCTCCCTGTGGCCACCACAGGTGTCTTCCCGCAGTGTGATGGATGGGGACTGTAGACGAAGGAAACTGCGACAGGGGGCTCCACAAAGCTACAGGGGCAGCCTCTGTCATCCATCCGTGAAAACTATTACATTCCAAGGGCAGACGACCACGCTCAGATCTATCATCAGCAAGACATTTGGTTTTGAAAAAACAAAAATAAGTGAATAAAGCTTCCAATTATAGTGTCGGGACTCTATCGTCTGCTCTGCTTTGCAGGCACTAAGTCATTACAACAAATGAGGCTGTAAAACACCGACAGCAGTCATTTTCTTGTGCCTGAAAACTGCCTGTCGAATTGAAGGGGGAGGGATTCAAAGCCTCTGCCGTCTTACACACACTGCCCTCAGCCAGTTCAATTAGCTGCTCAAAGTTAAGATGCAGAAAGTTAAGTTCGAATGAGCTCTGAAAGGTAGGAAAAGCAAAACTGTAAAAATGAGAGGATTTACATGCAACATGTGTAATTAGGGCACTAGGAGACAGCTCACAGCAGGGATGTGCTCTTGTCTGTAAATCGGCAGAGAAGTCTGGAAATTGTAGCCTCTTCCTCTCTGATGTATTATAGAATGAGAGCTCTGATCCATAAAAGAGTAGGGGGAAGGATGGGACTGATGTGGGTTTCATCCAGTCTGCATTGGCATGGTTGGAGTTTGCTAAGGATCAGGCTGACTTTTGTCGAGGAATGTTCATTGCTGCAAATAATGCAAATTGCCCATCGCAAAGCATCTGTTTAATTGTAGAGACAGATGCAGACTGTTTACACGTTCGTCTTGGGTCTGCATTGATTCCATTTTTATATTTGCAGAATTACTAGAAGCACACCATTACACAAATAAAAGATGTAGTAGTTTATTTATTTTTTTTTAACGAGGTTGACTTTGTCTGGAAAGCTGTGTTGTATAGCAGCCTTGTGTTTAGAGTTTGTTGGTTAAAGGAATAGTTCAAGATTTTGGAACTGGGTCAAATGATTCCTACAATAGATAACTCTTTATTTAGTATAAATCTCTATTAGTTGATGCTGAATGCTGAAACCAGTGACGAGTCGAAGAGGAATGCAGGTAGGAGGAGGTGCGCTACCAATAATCTTCCTGTGTGAAAAGTCCCCATAAGAGACCATTTAAAGTGTTTACCTGGTAGAATAAAGGCAATGCAAGAATTGTTAGTGTTCACTTTAACCACCGTGTCATTTTTGCTGTTTTCTCCATTTGAAATCAGATACTCAAATAGAACATTTTTAACATTTTCTCATCTTGGTATGTGCTTAACACAGGAATATTGTCATGAACTCACAACTCATGCTTCTGTCTTCTGTGGCTTTTTTGTGAGTAACCCTTCAATACAGATGTGATGGTTAAAATGTTATCCAAATGATATGGGTGGTGCAGATTCAATGCTATATTGGTATTGGATTTCATACTGAGCCCATTTATGGATTGATATTAATCTAATGAACAAAAAAAATGCTAACTGGACTACCAAGTGTTTCATCTTTGGAGAAATTTTAAGCTCTATCTGCCATGGACCACAAAGGATTTAGGATTGGAAGACTTTAAGACAATTAGCAACATTGGCAAACTGAAAATTTCACAAAGAGATTGCTGCCAAGGTTAATGCAGATTGTGCTAACTATGCTAATCGTCGATGAAAGTTGTTAGAAAAGGTTGAAAAATTGTCACAATTCTTGGCTTCATTTGTCAGAAATCTTAAAGTAATATTTCATTGAGTTGTAATTTTCACAGTCTTTGTTTCAAAGAGAGTAATGCCCTCACTAGTGACTAATTAATTATCAGATTTTTTTTTTTTTTTAAAGCTAACATCCACACTGATAAAGCAAGAGTTCGCAGCAGCAGCCTTTTTAAAATCACTGATGTTGTCCAACTGTAACAAAGCCAGGCAAATTTTTTTCATCTTATACCACAAAGACAATATGAAGTGTATAAGTATGGAAAATGTTACTGTCAGCAGATATTACATTTAGATATTGGATCACAACAAATATGACATTTTTGATATGGGAGATATTTTAAATGGTAAATGATAAAAACCCAAACTATTCCTTTAAGCTAAATAAGCCGTCTTTGTGGTCAGTTTCAAAACCAGACAAGTGTTTCAATTGTTAATATTATTGTGTTCCAGTGTGTTTTCTGGGGAAACAGGAAGCAACAGCATCCACATTTGTTTGTCAACCAGAAACCCTGCTACAATTCAATAGTTATTACAATGCTGGCACACAGTTAAAAAAGCTAATAGCTGAAGGCATTGAAAGATTAAATCAGCAACAAAAAAATCATTTTCAGCACAGGAAGGAGACGTACATAAAGGAAAGCTTCTGCATGTTGGAGATGGGAGAAAAAGAAGTGCTGCCGTGCCTCAGGCATGATCTTGTAACGTAAACACGCCAAGAACCTGAGATTTTGTTTGCACAATCACACACATCAACAGTTTTGCAAGCCACTCAAGGTTGCTTGGCCTCTCACGCTTGGATGGTGGCCAGAAAGACGCCTTAAAGTAAAATGACAAATGAGTCATTTGATGACGCCCACTCACGCAAACGTGTCACCACTTATGAGCATCCTGCGAGCTGCTGCGCTGGATGCACTTCTATTCTTAGTGGATCTGATACATTATGCTTAATATTGAGGCTAAGCCATCAGAGGAATGGCCTCTTGGTGTGGAATAATGTGCTTTGTTTCCTAGAAAGCACTTTTATTGCTCACAAGTTGCTCTGGATGATTTCTTATAATTGGATTTTAAACCAATATTGTTGGCAAACATTCCTGCCAAGGTCTTGAATAAATGGATGAAACTTCTTCCTCGCAGGGGATTAACGTAAAACTAAGCAAACCCACACAAACCAACCTTGTTAGGCGAAGGGATTAGACAACACCTACCTCCTCGGTTCCCACGGCTCTCTTGGTGGCAACCATAATGTTGTTATCAAAAGAGTTCAGTGCCGAGAGATAGGTGAGATACGCTGTGAGTGTAATAAAATCAAAAGGATGTGTGGTCGGATGGTTTGTGTGCATACTAAATAAAGCACATTAAGGGAAATGTCTTGATTTTTATGATAATCCTAAGCATATATGATTTTAATGAGAAGCAGGAAAGACGTAGCTGAGGGAAATAAAGCAGAATGAATGATAAAGGGAGGAATACAGAAACAAAGAGACATCTGAAAAGGTTGCACAATTCTAGGTCCAAGACTCAAGACCCTGCAGACACCCTCTAAAGATAAAGAATTCTCTCTCACACAGAATAAGAGATAGGAAATGACAGCAAGTTCCCCACAGCGCGCTGCACAATGAAAATGTCTGTAGACGGGGTTTGTGTGTGAGCCTGAGAGTGTTTGTAATGAAGAGCTTGGACATGGGTTTTTGTTTAGTTTCTCTACAGGGTCAAAGTCAACATTGTCGTTTCAAATTTAAATGCAGCAGGGATGCTCTTACACAAGCAGATTTATGTTTGCGCACTGCTATTTTAAACAGACTTCTGTTCTTTTCTGTAATTTAATCTCAAAGAAACATTGCATATTTAATTCTCATTTAATTTCTTTGATTTTGGTCATTTGGCATAACAAAGGGACAAGAAACAATCCAGTCATCAGTTACATTCACAAAATGGCTGAAAACGAATGGCTGCATTGGCTGCCTGTTTACGAGTTGATTAAAATATTCTTTGGTTTTTAAATCTTTGAATAATCCTGCTCCACCTGACCAGCTAATCCTGGACGTATCGAACACGTGAAGGAAGCTCAGACTTTCATTGACCTTTGACCCAGCATTAGAGTATTTTTAATTGTTTTATCTACTGTATTTTCATTTTTTAATGTTGCTTTTATGCTTTTCATAAAATCTTATGTTCTTATTGGCTTTTATGCGTTAATTTGATATGTTTCTCTTTGTTCATTATTTGACAGTTTAAACTGACCTTAAAGTGATCTGGATTTGATGTAATGGACCTTTAAAAAATCTAATTCTATTGCAGTGGTATAGTTTCATACTGAAAATAAAACAATAAAACATCTATTTCTTCAAGCTACTCTTCAAAATGGGAAAGATAAAAAAAACATGCCATTCCAGCTAGTTAAGTATGAATTACTTGACAAAATGTGCTCCTTAACACTGAGAGCAACAAAAAAAAGTCTTATTTATCACAGAAGTTGACTGAAGAAGACTGAATGAGGTCCCAAATTTATCTTGATATTTGGAGAAGTTGAGGATGATGAGAAGGTAAGAAAAATCTCCACATGGTAACTGTTAACGAAACGCACCAAACAAGGTCAACTGACTTGTGGAGCTTTCTGTGACTTTGCCAGGAGGAAACACATAATTGGAATCAGCTGCTTAAATTAACCAGATTTTAAAAATTTTACCATATCCGAAGTAGCTATGTCAGAATAATTTTGAAAGCCAGGATAGACTAGGAAAAATGCATGCATTTATTTTTTTTTTAAAATCAGACCCACCTTGTCTTTCTGTGACCTTTTTCCTTTCTTTCTGCTAAGAACTTAAGGCTTCGATTTATTCCAGAGTCTCACTCTATCAGAATAGTCAATCTGTTCAAGTCAGCCGGCATGCATTGTTGTCCTTTTTTTACAGACACGGCATTCAGCTAGGATTACACGCATGCAGAAAGTCTTTTCTTTCTTTTTTATCGCCCTCAATTATCTCTGTGTTTACAGCCCGATTAAGAAGAAAAAGGTGGAAAAAAGAGAAAGCCTTCTGCGTGAGCTTAGAACAAACATTATGCCTGCAGAAAGCAATTTTGCTTTTGACCTTTAATTAAAATGTGGTTGGCTCATGCAACTTCCTGGAGTTTTAAGTAGGAGGACTGCTCACTGCTTATCCTTGGGGGCCTCTTTGGTCTTTAGGCAGAGAGGCAACTCCATGCTAGAGGGCTCCTGTTGTGCAACAGCCTCGCTCATATTATTAGTAATTCACATAACAGCTGAGAGAAGTGAAGAAGTTAATTGTGCTGGAAAATAAGATTCATTTATTGCATTAAGGGTTGACGGAGACGAAAGGGGAAACACCACTAAAACAATCTGGCCCTGAAAGCATCACGATTGGTTACATGAGGGCACACATGCATGAAGTCATGCACATTTGCACGCACGTATACGCACCAATAATCTCTCCAGCTTTGCTTCATAATGAAAACACAAGGAGAATACACAAAAGGGGCCAGCAAAGAAGAGAAGAATGTCTGGGAGTTTTTTTTTTTTGTGGTCAGAAATACTGGTACAATCTACATGCTGTGCAATCCCAGGGGTTCACATGATTTAAATAAATGAGCTGCCAACCAAAGAACACAGCAGATTTCTTGCTGACTTGCTGCTTAAAATTTAAAAATAATCTACGGTAGAATGTGCTGGAAATGTCCTTGACAAACCTCCCCTACAAAACTGTCTGTACAATAGCAGAAAAATGCTAATCGCTGGTTATTTTCAGTTCCGCGCTGATGAGATCCCACTTGAAAACTTGGGACTTGAGAGAAATTAGACTGTTTAGCAGAATCCAGTTTCACTAATAATTTCCCTGCGAGGCCCTTGGTAGTTCATTGCTTTATTAAATAGAGGGGACTCCGAGGAGGAAAATATTGAAACTAATTAAAGCGATAAGCGCAGAAGTGCATAAGATTTTTGCTCTCAGGCTGATTCTGTCTAACAAGCAGGACAGAAATCACTAGAGTTCAGTTTAAAAGTTTCATTCGACTTACTTGTGGGCTTTTGTTGCCAAAACCTTTGAATGTGCAGCACCAAACCCATTTTCTGACTAGAACAGAGAAAAATAAAAAACTCTGCTTACACAGATGTATACGTGCAAATTCACTCTCTGCTGGTTGCTGATAAGCCTCAACAGAAGGGATTTCTGCGTCATTCTGCTGTGCAACTTTAAACCGTCCAAGCAGCTTCATCCTCAAGCTCGCAACACTGTCAAAAGGCTTAATCGACGCAACCAGGACCTCCCTGCTATTAACAAAACGTTTTTTTTCCCAGTGCCTTGCAAAGGTACTAACAGCCCTTAAAACTTTCTATTTTTCTGTATCACAACCACAAATTTGAAGGTACGTTGTTATGATCTTATGCAACTGACTAACATGTAGAAATACCTAAAAGGAAAAGAAAAATTAGCCATGGTTCTGATTCTTTTTAGAAATAAATCTGAAAACTAACATGCTATGAATTCAGAATCTTTATGTTTTATCAACTTGATAAAACAATTCAGAAGTCACCTAATTATATAACAGAGTTGAACTGTGGGCAGTTTAACCTCCGGGCAGCTTTCTGTGAAAGTCTCAGAGGCTTGTTAGAGAGCATTAAAAAACAATCAGCGAATACAGCAGTTAAGTCAGGAAGAATGTTCTGGACAAGTTTAAAGCTAGGTTACAAAACAATATCCCAAGATATTATAATTTCATATACCATTATTGAATTCACCTCATGAAACTGGAAAGTCCACAAAGCAACAAATCTACCAAGACATGAGTTCCTCCTAAACTAATGGACATCATTACTCAGAAAAGCTACAAAGAGGCTCAAGGTAATCCTGGAGGAGCTCAGGTGACCATTTGTCATGCACTCAATCAGTCTGCTACCTATGCAAGAGGGACGGAAAAACATTGTGATGCCAGCATCATGATGTGAGGACGTTTTTGCTGAGCAAGTCAGAGAAGCTGGTCAGAGCTTATGGGAAGGTGGATGGAAAAGAGAAAATGTTACAGATAACAAAAAAACTTGAACTGGGATTGGGTGTCAGATTGTGTTGTGGTGAAGACACAACTGGCAGACTAGCAATGAGTCTACCCTTTAATAACATAATGATGCAAAAGCGAATTTGCATTGGTAGAGCATGCACCATAAACCAAGACCTAGATGCAGCCAGCATTTAAGTTTATGGTGGCAGCATGACAGGGTACTGTACCTGTGCTAATTATATATGTTAGGCTGTAAACATGCTTTTATGTTTTCTTTTTTTTGAGATAAAGTAAAAAATAAATAAATAAAGTCTTGAAAAGTTGCAACGAGGGAACACTGCAATTAGAAGGACACTATATTTGGATCACCATGACAGCGAGAATGCCGGGGGTGGTGGTATTATTAGTTTAGGCCTGCTTGCTGTGCACTCCACTTTTCTGCTTTGACTTGCTACGCCTTCAGATGTTCCCAGAGTGAAAGCTCAATGCCACACGCATCAAACGCACATCCATGCACTGATGTGCTTGAACCTAATGTGCCAGGAAGGGTATACGCCCACAACTCTCGTCTTCGAGAGAAAGAAATCTCTGTGAGATTTGTTAAAACCACGAGAGAACTTCAAAGAATTTGTACAACACAGGTTTCGGTACTGAACTTGGCTTCACTTCTAGGGTGGGGGGAGAACGAGATTCCCTGTCAGGTAACATCCTAAAGAACAAAAATATCTGCTGTAAGCGCTTTGATTCATGTGTTTGGAGAGAAAGGAGGAGGGGGACGTACAGTACACTGTTTGATTCTTTGAGGTGAAAGTAGGTAAAGCTGCTGTCTGTTTTGTAGGAAGCTACGGCAATGATCCGAGTCCAGAGTTAACTTCTTGGACAAAAACAATTCAAAAACAGATGCTGAACCGCTTAGAACAACAGGAATCAACAGACGTTTGCCGAGAACCCAAGAAATTGGCCATTTTATGGTTGTCATGGAGACGAGATAAGAAAGTGTGACAGGCACTTATCACAGTTTAGCCACTGTGCATCAAATCTGTCTCTTTTGTGTGAACTCTTTCATTCTGTTCCATTCCTAGTTTCTAGCTTCATCCTTTCTTCTCTCTCTCGATCTTGCCTCAGTAAACGGTGATGTCACTCTCCCTGGTGAGGTGAAAACTCCCGCTTTGCTCCCACGGTCTGGGTTAAGAGCCCACTCGTGGAGATAAGAGAGCATTGTTTACTTGGCCCAGCTTTGCTACAACTCCCACACAAGCGCACACACGGCGAGCTCCGCCACCCGCACCGCGCAGCTTTACTGTCACACTTTCCAGAATGTGCTGTGCGATGGTGGCAAGTCATTAATGGAGCTGCATGCAGCACAGTCAGAGTATTAAACGAAGACCTGAAAGAGCAAACCCAACGTTGACATGGAAGCACAAACTGTGGATGTCCAGTTCCTCTCTGGCATACTGTGTTGTTGTTTTAAAAGTCTGTGTGCTTTTTGATGTTAAGCGAATGAGTTTTTTTTTTTTTTTTTTGCTTCTTTATTGTAACTGCTGTATTTGGGTCAATATTTGTCAGTAAATTCTTCATGGAGTGGAAGGAAAAGATGTCTTCCTACTATTTCCCAAAATATTTACATAATGACATGCATTTGTACTCAGACTCTTTACTCTTACATCTGTAAAATAAAATCAAGAGTTCACCTAATTTAGCTATCAAGACATAGACATCAAACAACACTACTTCCACAGAAAGCATGGTGGTGGTAAGATCATGCTGCGGGAATGCTTTTTGTAAGTAGGGACAGGGAAACTGTCAATTCACAGAGAGGAGAAGCATGGAGATAAAAACATGGCAATACGGAGAGAAAATCTGTTACGGGCTGCTTTTGGTGGTTTATGACAATGATGCTAAACGTGCAGCCAGAGCTACAGTAGAAGAAAAAACAGCCTGTTTATGTGCTAGAATGCTCCAGTCAGCAGTTTAAATCTAACCAAGGATCTGTGACAAGACTTGAACATTGCTGTTCAGTCACCATCCCATCTGAATAATCCCAAGCGATGCAAGGGAAATCTTTCAGATTTGTTTTAAACGTTCAGAAAAATAACGTGACATTTGTCTTCTGCTTCCCAATAATGCTCAGAAAATACCAAAAATGAATGTACTAAACTTTGTGGCTGCACTGGAACTCTCTTCAGCTTCTCCTCAAAGACCAAACCTTTTTAATTTACACGTTTCAGTCTGAAAAGATAAATATGCAGCTTGGAAACATGTCACAATCAATCCTCCCACTCATCACCTGTCGCTCAACTCATCTTCGTTTTTCTTCCCTTCTTACCATTACCTCCTCATTGTGCTCTTTTCCTTTCACCACCTGCTGCTTCTGTGTCAGTTTTTTTTCTTCATGCAAACGACAACGTCTCTGTCGTCACCATTTTACGTACCGGTATTTCATGCCGGTCAACTTGGCAGTGGACTCCTTCAGGTTGTGGTGGTAGCGGTGGGTGAAGGAGCCCAGGCTGCGGGCGATCAGGGCCACGGTGCGGAAGCGGGCTCGGGCATGGCTGGTCGTGTTGGGGCTGGTGGCGTTCTGCTTGCTGTGCTCGCCGTTGCGAGGGGCCTTCAGCCCGTGGTCCGTGCACGCAAAGGACACCTGCATGGCTGCTGGCAAAAAGCCACAAGCTGCTCCAAGACAAATGAGACCCTATTCGTGTCCTTAACGTCCTTGGGAGTCTTCTAGTCTGTCTGCGGAAGCTGGAATTCAGACTATGTGAAGATGAGAGTGAGTGGTCCGGGCCAGACCTGCCTAATTCTGCCGAATCTCATATGGGAATTGCAAGAGGCAACGATGAGGTTGTTCAGTTTGTTTTAAGGGAAGAATCGCCGTCTCATGCAGCTTCTCACAGCTGGACATGTCAGGGATGCAGTCTTGGTCAGAGAGTGAAGCAGCTGCAGCGGGGATTCCCGAGCCAGTCTCTCTGCACCTGGAAATTGAAGAAAGGATGAAGATGAAGAGAGAAGGATGGGGTGATTAGAAAGCGCTCAGTTAGAACATGAACTTGTAGTTATAGGAGGAACTTTTTTAAAATGTTTTGTCTATTTGCCTTCTTCTGCCATAATGTGTTTTTTTTTTTTCAAATGTAAAAGAAGTTGAAATTGACCGTTTTTTTTGTCTTTGTGCTGCCACTTTCCACACATCTTTTAACTATTTTCACAACTTTTCAAACCAAATTTAGCTTCTTCTTCAACTACTTCCTTTGTGCTCCTCTGTGATGCAGAAATTTGTCAGTCCCTTTTTACCCATAAGCTGCAGCTAAACCTTTAGTCAAGCTCTTGAAGTGAAGAGAGTAACGCTGCACCACCAGCGCAGGACGTACTGACACTGTTGACGAGCATGCGAGATAATTATAGATACTCACAACCCGACACACATCTTAAGAATAAACCCGAGCTTTCAGAGAGCGGCTGAGGCTTGCCGATTTAAAACCGTGCATGCAAAAAAAATGTCTCCTGGTAAACAGCGCAGGCGCAAAAACAAATCCTAACTGATGCTGGTGTTCTTACACAGCGAGTTGCCGGCGGTCAAATAGAAAGATGCACGGATGTCTGGATGTCTTCTGACTCGCTCACAACTTTTGAGAGGGATCAGTCTGTGTTCACAGTGTGCAGGAGTCCCAGTGCAGATATGTATCCAAACACATGCAGCATTTCCCTCACAAGCAACAACAACGAAAAAAGCTCTGATCTGTCTCCAAATTCCTGCAGGAAGTCACAGAGCTGCTTTTTTAGGGTCCCTGGTTGTGCAGCATGAGAGCCCTGGGTGGTGAAGGGACCCTGGAAATGCAGAGGACAAGCGCAACGGAGGAGGCGCGGAGAGGAGGATGCATGGTACCTCGCTCCAGAAGGAGGCAGATGCTGTGAGGAGGCGAGGAGCAGCGTGTGGTGAGAAAGTGAGCCGGTCGCTGAATGAGGACGGGTCTGTGTGAGTGTGTGTTATAGGCAACTGCCTCTGACTGTTCGCCTGGAAGAGCTGCAGCGTTTTACACTATGGCGCCACAGAGAGAGAGAGAAAGAGAGAGAGCTACATGTGAATGGGAAAGATGTGTGTTTGTGTGTGTGTTTGCTCGTACTCTGTTGCTTTAAGATACCCACCTTAGACATGGTGTCAAGGTAGATTAATCTGCTTAATTACCTCTTGTATGATTTTGTATGCTGCACATTTACCCCCCCCCCCCAACCAACACAATGCAGCTTCAATCATAAAACAAATATGCAGGTCCACTCTTCGACCTTCAAAATGCAACCTTCTTAAAAATTCATTAAAGTAAGACTAGTCTCAGAGCAGATGTTGAGTGCAGGTAAGTTAGAGTGGTATAGTGCAGTAAAGTATAAAAACCAGAGCAGAGCAGCGCCTTACTTTCCCCCATGTAGCAATAATGTGACAATGCCAGATTTCCTGGTTCATTGAACATCCACACACCTCGAGGCTGACGCAGCTTTATTTAGATCATTGTGATGGTGTCTGATGGAGTCGACACTTGTAAAAACTATACGTTGTGCTGAATTACATTTGTAGGTTTTTAAGAATAAATTCCATGCTGTATTGGATCCAAGACATCGCCCGCATTCTGAGAGTAAAGCAAAGTCTCATAATCTGAGATAAATGTAAAATGAACACTGGGGATTTGTGCTGGGTCAGTTATGTCGTTGTCGCAGCAACATGTTTTAGTAATAGATCAGGGGTGTCAAACTCATTTTCGTTTTGGGCCAAGATCATTAATGCACTTAAAGAGGCAGTTGTGCCAGAATGTATTGATAAAACCTGTTCACGAACAGGTTTTCGTGAACATCTTTTCAGTCCCTCCAGGATTTTGTGATACTTCCTGTGATTATAGACTATAATCTGACATCAGTTAAGGCTGAGGCAGCTGTTTAGTGCAAGTAAGAAAGTTTCTGATAATTTTTGAGAAAAATCTGCAATAAAATCCCAATTGCATATTAGTTTAAAAAAGTGAGGGGATTTGCGTGAATTTCCACAAAAATTCCCAAGAAACTGGAGGGGCTGATTGATATAACTTTGCCAGTAAAAAGATAAAAACTGAATTGATTTGATTGATAACATAATATTCAAGCACACTTAGTGCTCAATCTGGAATCTACAGGGCCACATGAAAAGCTCTGGCGGGCCGGTTTTGGCCCATGGGCCTTGAGTTTGACACATGTGTAACAGAAGGTTAACCAGTTTATTTCTACTTAGACATCTGTAAGGTAAATACAGTGAGTTATGCTGCAGATTTGAGCATGTGGAGGAAGGAAAAAACAGTTCTCACTACCAATACCAAGCATCTTGTTGTCATATTGCAGCTATGAACTTATGCTTTAGTTGTTTATTTTCTTATTTTCATTATTTCCTCCAGTATGATTTATTCCTTCTGCTAGTTTAGTTTCTCTTTTTAAGTGTTGGATTTATCTCTGTTGTTGTTTATGTTCTCTCCCTTCTAGTTTCATCTTTGTTTTTGCCTCAAGTCACTTTGCCATTTATTCCTGCTGCCAGAGATTTACCGCATCAAGCCTCACTCGCTTCATTGCTAGCTGCAGTCAGTTTCCCTGCTTAGTTCCTTCACTCCTTCCTCTTTATATCTACCTCACAGACTCATTACTCATTGCTCGTTCATTATGTTTGCTCCACGCCACTGTTTCTCCCTGTCTCATGTTCTAGAGGACCAGGGTTGTGAACCACTGCTCTATCCTACAATAGTTTGACTCTTGTCTCCTTATGTGTGAGGTAATAGTCACATGTTTGCTCCTCAGAAATGAAATTATAATGTTCACACCCCTTTGAAACAAATAATAAGATGAATATATGTTTATGAACTACTGGATGCCCTGAAGTGTCTCTAGTGAACTTTCTTCATAATGTTCTGTTCTTGTGAATCCTCACTTTTGCTGCTGTGACTGTTTGAAGTGACACAGATTGAACACACATAATCATTCCTGGTAGTGATTCTGTATTACATCCTTAAAAAAAAGCCAAAACAAAAGTGACAGAAACATCATGGTCTTAGTTCTGTTCGAGGAGAACTCCGTCACACTGACTCTGACAGTTCGAACCCAAATCAAACTTGATGGTTCTGTTTCTTCCAGCTTGCTGTAGGTTATTTGCACGAACATTTCATGAAGTGGAAATCATCATGAAGATATTAGGTCTCAAAGCCAGAGCACAAATAACTCCAAAGACATCATGGGGAAGTTTGCAGACTGTCTAGAACTCCCTCCAGGGCTCTGAGCAAACTGCTCTCACAACTGTTTGCATCCCAGAGATGTGTAAACTCAATGTGATGTGTAAAATTGCAATGCGTTCGCCTCCTTTAAAATCCTACCACCCTCTGAGAATAAATGGAGAGAAGCTGCATCAGCTTTACCTTGCTGCTACTTCAAATTCAAATAGCTATTTTTGCCTGCAGCAGTGCCTGCTTTGGCCTGATGGTGTAATTCCTCAGCACTCTGGAGGCGTAACTGTGGCATAGACAAAGCTGTAAACGTAGTTCTAATGTCACGAGCACCTCCAAGGTTTTTATTTTCTTCTCTTGATCCAGTTTGAAAGTGTGCCAGTCGAAAGCTCTTACATTCTGGCTTGAATCCCGAAGCCTTAGTAAACACTGCTACCTCAAGGCGATGCGCTTTTCCTTAATGGTTTCTCAGAGAACCTCCTGGAACTCTGCTAGAATCAGCCATGAGGTGAGTGTGCAGAAGTTGAAATAAGCTGTCATGAGGCTGCACAAAAAGAGACTGATGGATTTCTGTGCAGAAATTAACTGAGGATTTCCAACAGGTACAGCATCTGTCCGCATCGCTTGATAGCACCGCCTGTGGTTCGTTCTGGTAACGATTTTGTTTATGATTGCAGTGATTTGCTTTGGTCAATGCCACAAAAACGCCTCCCAGAGCAGCATTAGAAATTTCTAGTCACGCTGGAATCGGATAAAAAAGGAAAAATCTTTCCAAGAAGTCCACAAAGTCATCCCTGCATCACATCTACACAAGATAATTTTCAATATTCTTTTGTCTGTTCAATTTTTTCCTCATATTTTGTTTCACATTGCATTCTTTTTTCCCCATCTACTCATCCCCACAGCACAAGTCCATCATCTCTTTCTTTAAAATGTCACATCAAGCCATGAATGTGGATCATTGGGGATTCATTTCGCATACAGAGCACAGAGGAGGGAGCCTCGGTTGTTTCATCTGTCCCAAAAGTGACTGCATGAAGGCATAATTACCAGATTTATGGAGCTCTATGGATCTCGCCCCATGAAACGCTGGTGCAGAACGTTGACTCAGAGTTAGATATGCCGCCAGAATGCTTTATGAGCGTTTTACAGAAAAGGCAAGGGCAACCATCTGTCAACCGCAGCGTCACAACCGTCGCTTCTGTCAACGGCGTCTGTCTCCCGGATTCCACTGTGATGACAATGACGAAGTCGACATCTTCTCAGTGTGGATCCCTACAGATGTATCCTGTCATGTGTAAGTCACGTGCATCTCCTGCTTGCAAGTGGCTTCTTGGTGGGACATTAAGTAGCAGCAGGGAGGTGAATAGTTTCTTAAAGCTTTGAAAATATTCTGCACAAGTGGGGAATTTCTGGAGACATGCAGCGGGATTTCTAGTTTATTCCACTATAAAAAATGTCAACATGAGATTCTGTCGAACTCACATTCCTTTTAAGTACCAACTGCAAGATGATAGTTTTTTGTCCTTATGCCTTAACAATCTGCTAAAATAACTGAATTCTCGAGATTAGCCCTCTACACGTCAAAATGCTTAAATCAGTCTTTTTCACTTAATGTAATTTCTGCCTCTAAATCTACTTATTTTTCCACGTTTGTTCTGCATTTTGGTTTGGTTTTGATTCAGGAATAACAGGAAATTATGTTGTTGTGAGTGAAGCACAGTTCCTTTGGCCTTTCCTATACAAAAAAGTTGAAAATGTTAAATATTTTTATGACATTGTAGCAGTGTAGGTTTAAACCACTTGTTGCACTCACTTATTGTAACTTGATAACTAATGAAAAACACTGTGTTCATTTCTGATTTTCTCCCAGTGATCAAAACAAACATGTTTGGTTTACCAATCCTTAGAGGTTTTCTGTATCTGTATTTTTCCATGTCTACGTGCTCAATTAAATATCTTATATTGGGTGATGTTTAAGCCATTTTGAGATTAAGATTAAGATTTATGGCCTGTTCTTTTATTCAGCATGAAGATTTTACTCTAAAAATCCAAAATCTATGCTTTTCCAAAGCAATGCAACTGTTTGGAATCAGCATGTTTTACCAAATAGTGTAGCTGATTATGAAAACTTCCCATTTGCTTTAATAATCAGCTCTTTTAAAGCAATGTTTTAAAGGGCTTATACTCAGTTTCATTTCCTTAATGCTATGGAAACCTGCTGAAGTTAGAGGAAAGCGTGGCAGGCGGTCTGGTGGCGGCATCATGCATTAAACAGCAGATTTATTATCCAGGAGAGCTAGACAGAATCTTGTCAAGAAGCGATGAAAGCATTAGGCATTTAACAGGATGCTGAGCAGAATCAAAGTTTAATTCCAACAACCAGTGACTCATAAATAACACAAACAAACAGAGAGAATATTCAATCAGGCTTTGAGTTATTCTAATCAGAGGAAGAAAACTCATGTTGATGTGATTTCATCGAATCTTGTTCAGTACACCTTGAAACTCCTCAATCATATTATGATAATTTGGGGAGTTTGTGTAAAATCATACTGTTCACAAAGGGCATGAAGCATCTGTTCATAGTTCTCCAACAGGGAACCCTACCTGTAGACTGTGCAGTCATGAGGAAGAGTAGCTCTTGGAAGCAAACTGGTTTGGTCCCGAGGAAGGTCCTCAACACTCTGCTCCTGCTTCAGCTGCTCCTGAGGTGTGTGTGCGCTCCAACACTTTCTGAAAACCAGCTGGTGGGGTTTGAGGTGTGCGACCTGGCTCCCACCCCCTGCCTCTCCAGGATGGAACTAGGCCAGCGATCCTCTCCTGGCCCCTCTCTCTCTCAGCCTCTGCATTGAGGTCTCACCACACGCTGCCTTGAGGTACATTTTTTGGATAGATTGATGGGGACCCCTGCTTTAGATAGCAAATCCCTTTCTATATATGTTGCCCTTCATCCGTCTGTATGCGAGTACAAACCAGTGCCGGCCATGTAAGACAGCACAGGCTTTGTTTTGTTGCAGTGTTCCTATAATACACAAGGACTAATGAAGCGATTTAGAGTATTATCCTGACACATTTTGCATGCATCACCACATCATTCACATGTTCTCCAACAAAGCAAGCCAAACACGCACACACACGCACACACCATAAGCACACAAATAAACTTGACCCACAAACATTATGAAAGGATGTAACAGAGAAGAGGCCAGGGACGGCTCTGCATGCCATACCTGTAACGCCGACTTTATTTTTAGATTACCATTTATAAGACAAAGGCTTTTGTTTGATATTATTCCAGGTCCAGCTTGACAACGTTGCACATTTGCAATGGAAGGTGATCAAAGCAACATGGATATTTATGTTTACTTGCTAGACATATCTTTATGATACAGGTGTTATAATAGGTCAAAACTTGATACAACACCGCACTCTCCCCAGAGTGATTCATTAAGTGCTGACAGAAACTCAGTTAAAGGTATTCAGGTCGGCTGTGAATACACACATCTAAGAACACGATTTTTTAGAGGATTTAAAATCATTCAAGAACAGTGATTGATTGATTTAAACATTTATGTATCTGTTTTCTTCCGCTTATCCAAGATCAGGATGTGAGGGCAACAGGTCCATGAGGGAAACATAGATATCCCTTCTCCGAAGCGACAGCCTTTCCCAAGGAGTTCCCAGGCCAGAAGAGATTTATAGTTCCTCTAATTTGTTCTGGGTCTGTTCTGGGGGCTCCTCCCAACCGAACCTGCAGAGAAAGTGAAGAAGCAATGAACCTGCTCCAATATCCAAACCTCCCCGACTTTAAGATGAGACAAGATATGAACTCATATGTGGTGATGGAGCTGCTAACCCTAAATCTAAAGCTGAATTTAGCAACATTGGAGAAGAAACTCATTTTATCCATTTGTGTCTATTCCTTTTGTTTTGTCCCGCTCTCACTCATGAATCAAGGCACCGAGATTCTTGAACTGATCTGCTTGAGACAAAGACTTACCCCCCAACCTTATTCTAGCTGAGTATCATGGCTTCGAACTTAGAGGCGCTGACTTCACTCATCTGCTCTAAATGCTGTGTTTTCACCAGCTATAAGTGGAAAAACTAATCATAAATAACAAAAATATAGACTTAAAAACATCAGTCTGTGTGTAATTCATCTATGAAATATATTTCACTTAGTGAATTAACTTTTCAACAATATCCACTTCATTGACTGAGACTGTGCATTGTTAGGGTGCTTGTATTTTGTATGGAAATGGGCAGGCAAATGTCACTGTAGCATATTTAAATGACCAAAAGCAATAGTTCAGTTGGATTTCATCAGATTTTTTAAAGGTCTTCTCTGATACAGTAGATGATTTTGTAACAGTTTTCTATCTTTGTTCTAAGCCAAGTCTAGTCTGCTGACATTCTTCCAGCCTCAGTGTTCAGTCCTGGGCTGGTAGCTCCAACGTGATTTCTCCGCCAGTCTTCATTGACTCCCACATGTAGAATCTGTCCTTCAGTTTCTCTTCAACGACCTAAAATCTGTTCTGCTACCCAGGTTTGCCTCATAGCAGCCAGGCCTCTCTAGTCACTGCCAGCCAGCACAGAAATTCAGTGTCTGGGTCGCTGTGTTTCCAACTCAGGGCCCAGTGGGGTTCCTTCGCCTGACCTTCTGTCTTGTCATTTCTACTCTACCTTTGTCCACATCCTTTTCAATGCAACACATTCATAGGTGCAGAAATTATCAATTTAAATATAAAAGATTACACAATCCATGCATACTCTCTATTATATGTAAAACTCCAGTCATGAGAAAAGAAAGAGCACTGTCTTTGATTTATGTGTCTTATATGTAATTTGGACACAGCAAAAATATTTTATAGATTCATTTTTTTCTGTTATTTCATGTACAAAAAATCACAGTAGATTCCAGTAGCTTACCAAATAAGCAGAAAAAAGCAAAACAAACAAACAAACAAAAAAAACCCACAAAGGTAAGACATACCTTTAGGACTCAGTAAAGAAAATAACATGTTATTTCGCATTAATACTCCAGTTAAAAAAGGTCTTTCCCCCCCCCCAACACTGTAGAACAGGATACCAACTATTTATTTGTTGTATCTGTCTGCCCTCTTGTGGGCAGACAGAGAGAATATGCCATTTATTGGAAAAACAATCTGTTCCACAGCTACATATCAAGTCTAAAGACACAAAATGTTATAAGCATTATATTACAAATTATAATGAAAGAAATAAATCTAAAGCTTTCCAGAATTGCACACATATACACAAACCAGTCAAACTGGTACATGTCTTTCAGGTCTGAGGATTCGAACACGCGTGCTAAAATAAATAAGATGCTGGAAAATGTGTGGGAGCAGCGAGCACCGCTGTATCCACTGTTCCCTCCCACTCATTGTGCTGTGTGAGAGACTGAATCAGAGCTTCTGGTCTATTTCAGTGCCTGGATATGAGAGGTCTTTTCTTTACCCTTTCCTCTAAGACTAGAGGGATTCACCCACACAGTGTGACTTCTGCAGGAAGAAAGTCAAGCTGGCTGAAAATCAAATACACATAATAATGGATGCAAAGAGCTTCACTTTCTAGCAAAAACATAATAACAGAACAAATGGATTGATATTTTGTGTTTTCTGGTAATGTACAGTTTTGTCTGATTCTTTTATTCTCAAATGTAGTCAGAAAAAACATCAAAGGAATAATTTATTAAACTATGATGGTAGTAACGGTATGAGAATTACAATATTTCAATCAGAAAAAAAAGTTGCTTTTTAACTGTCATTGTATAATTTACACTTACAGGACTTGTGTGTGAGCCTCTGCTTTATGTTCATTTTCTGCATGAATTCTTAAAAAACTGTTTTAAATATATTATGGTAGACCTTAAAACCAGATTTTCAAAAATAACAGCACAAAAAGCTATTCAGAGAACCTCCATTTCTGCTTTGAAAAAAAACCCCAAACATTGCACAAAATATTTTTTTACCCTGTATTGTTGCCTCGTGAGTTTTTCCCCAATCTTAGTAAATGCTCAGTTTAAACGAAATGCATTTAAATGCTGTTTTTCAATAGTGGGAAAACATGAGGAAATGCATAAACAGATAAAGCCAAAGTCTGAGACAGCTAACAAGCAAAAGGGGCATTTCTGACACCAGAAATCTTTTTCTTCCCCCCCATAAGCCTTCATTTATCATACTGTCTCTTCTTGTGAATGACTGAATTCAAATGTTGAAATTATACCTCTCCCTCATTAAATCTCCATCCAAAAGTTATTGATAATAAAAACACACTACTTCCCAAATTGGGCCATTCCACCCTGGTTCTTTTGTTTTGCTCCTGTAAATGCAGTGGAAAGGCAGCGGAGTGATACTGGCTCCAGGAAAAACCTCCTGGAACAGATATGCAGAAGGGAACTTTAATCTTTACTGAGCCTCGGATGCACATGCCTGCCCTCTTGTGGGCAGAGGAGGAAAAGCAAGCTTCCCAAACAAAATAAACCAAGTTTCAATATCTGAATATCAAGCCATGTAAATCTTAATTATTCTAAACCAAACCTACATTCATAAATGAAACGCTCAAATACAAATACATCTTCACAAACAATTAAAAAGTTTAGGAACTCAGTGATAAAGCAAGGCTTATAGTATAGTTATAGTTGTTTTTCTTTACTTATATGTCTCCAATCTATTCTTGAAAGTAATTGTGAGATTTGGTTTGCTCTCACCTTTCTGGCTGTCACTCATTTACTGGATGATAATAGCAATTTGCATGAATATGAATATATTTTGTTAAATATAATCTAAATTGTGCAAAAAGTTACTGTAACAAAATATCAAAAAAAGACAGCAAGTGCCTTTGTTCATCTTAAAAATAACATTTATAAAACTAAATCAAGAGCTAAATTACAGACTACTAATGGATTAGATTTACTACACAAAAATTGTAGCAATAACTTTTTAAAAAAAGATTCAGCTAAAACAGTCTGGTTTGGCCAGGAAGGAAATTTATGGAGATTTATGAAAAGAAAAATAAAATAAAATAAAAAATATCTGTGATTTTTCTCTCCCTCCAAAATGTAAAGAAATTACTTTCACACCACTACATTATATCTTTTTTTTCAAATGAGTTTATAAGACACAGATTTAAAACTGATTGTGTTGATTTCCATTTGAACCTGAAAAAACAAACATCTGTTTTTGTCAATCTGTAAACATCTTATGGGAATCTCTTCATATATTACTAACCATAAAGTCAATGAACAAAGACTCTCTTTTCAAATTGTTTTATATGGATATGTATCTGAGAGTAAAACAGTTGAGTATAATATTAATATTATTTTACATTTTCTAAGGCAATAGGAAATCTAAGCCATTATAGTTTATTTTTAAACAGGAACTCCATCTGCTGAAACCTTCCTTGGACTTTTTTTTAAAAATTTGAGATACTGTATTATGTAGAAGTTAATGTAATCATTAGGAGACATGGCTGTTTCTCTGTGTTGGTCTGTATCTTGGTGTTTTTTTGTTTT
>CAEFZX010007852.1:0-23981 GCA_903066825.1 Alfaro cultratus
AGCTACATAATTTTTAAAGTTTAATCAGTAATACTTTTATAACAAATTTATGTCAGATCATGATTTCTTGGTTAATGACAAGTTGTCATAACAAAGACATTTTGAATAATGTCAACTTTGTATTAAAAGTGTCATGATTTACCGAATGACACTTTATGACAACGGTCATAAATATTCAAGAAGACTTACTCATGTTCATGACATGTGTTATGTCATCTTTATGACAGTGTCATGACAGTCTTATTCACAAGCCGTCAAATAAAGTGTTACCGTTTTGGGTGATTTGTATATGTTTTTCATATGACTTTATTATAGTAAAGTTTGCTGACAAAATATAGTGAAGATTAGGTCTTCCAATGAATTGATATGTATGTAAACACTCTGCAAAAATAATTTCCCGACATAATTAAAAACTGAAGCAACAAAATTAGCTAAAGCCAATATTTGTTACTGCCAAAACACTGGCCATGACTGCAGCCTAAAGAAGCATCTTCCAGCCACGGGGACCAGAGTCTTTAAATCGTCCCTGTCTGTCTTCCAGAATCTTTTCCTTTCTGGATGTGGTGACACTCTGTCGATGTGCCCAGGTTTCACGGGTGAGTCTGTGTTCACTGTTACCATATCTGTATGTTTTCTGCTTGTGTAAGTAGTCGGCAGGCGTAGAAGTAATGTTGACTCTTAAAATGTCTGCGTCTGTTTCCTCAGTCCTGGAATGTCCTGGCCTTGGACGGCAGCAACTGGCAGCGAATTGACCTCTTTGATTTTCAGAGGGACATTGAGGTGAGAAAATCCTAAGTTGGTTCCTAATTTACTGGTTATATCACTTAAGATATTTCTGAGGAAATGAAATAAGTAATAGATGTGACCATATGTGATGGAGTTTTTGTGTTTTGTTGCAGGGTCGGGTGGTGGAGAACATTTCAAAGCGATGTGGGGGCTTCCTTAGAAAATTGAGCTTAAGGGGTTGCCTGGGTGTTGGTGACACCGCCTTGAGGTGAGTTTGCCAGAAACCTAAGCTAATCAAATACTCACTTCAATCTAAACATTGCACAGGAAGAATCCGTACTGTTTTTTACTGCTATTAAATTGATTTGTCTCTGCAGGACTTTTGCACAGAACTGCAGAAATATTGAGCTTCTTAGCTTGAATGGCTGCACCAAGATTACTGACAGGTTTGTGTTTAGCTCATGGAGTAGTGCTGTCTGTATCACACTTACTTTTTGAAAATGTTAATTTTTTTTCTGTCTCTGCAGCACGTGTAATAGTCTCAGTAAGTTCTGTCCAAAGTTAAAGCACCTGGACCTCGCCTCCTGTACCTCAATCACCAACCTGTCTCTTAAAGCTCTCAGGTATGTTGCATCAGTTCTGGATCAGAATGTACAGTGACACACACCCCTCTTAAAATGTTAAGCCTTTGTGATGTACTGTGGTAAATCACTTAGAATCTTTACTCACCTTTTAATGTGACTTATATGCTAAAAAACTTAACTACATAACAAATTAATATTTTATGGGGGTGAATAAAAATAGCAAAAAGCTGTATTTACCTGTCTTATTACTTTGTTTGAAGCACCTTTTGATTCATTTTCAGCTCTAGGTGTTTTATCACCATCCCAGTTCTTGACTTATTTGATCTCTCTATCAAGGAAAAGTTCTCCAGATGAATCATATTGTGATAACACTGATTTGCTGTCAGATTTAGATATGAACTCTAGTTGGGCCTTTCCAAGACTTTAATTGTATTCATTGTTTGTTGTATACTTGGACTCATTGTGATGGCATAAAATTAAATCATATTTTACCTTTCAGCTGACATCTGAAGGTTTAGCATCTGAATAAACAGATGGTTTATATGTTATTCATAATTGTCCCCTTAAAACACATAATTGTCCTGTAAAGAAAAGCAGCCCCTCAACATGATGGTGCCCCCACCATGCTTTATTGTTACTTAGTTTCTTTGGTGATGAAGTGTTATTGTGTCAAATGAATGTGAGGATTGTAGTTCAAAGGTTTAAGTATAGTTTCTTTAGACTTTAACACAGAACTTCCTGAGAGTTTGGGACATTTTACCCAGGTTGAATATTTTCTTTGAAAGAGAAATTTTTTTCAAGAGAAAAAACAAATTTTTTGTTCTTTCTAATGTGTTCTTGAAATTTATCCTCTAATGCTGCTGTCATTGGCTTCCATTTGCAACACCTCATTTCACACCTTTGTCCGTCCTTTAGTGAAGGTTGCCCTTTGCTGGAGCAGCTGAACATTTCCTGGTGTGATCAGGTCACAAAGGATGGCATCCAAGCTCTGGTGCGCTCCTGTCCCGGACTCAAAGGCCTCTTCCTAAAGGGCTGCACACAGGTACTGCTGAGTGTAATACCACTTCCTTGTATTGTTTTCTAATTAAAATAAGCAAATAGAATGAGCGGAGGATGTTTTCAGGTAAAAGAGACGCTGGTTACTATTTGAAGCAGCAGAATGTTGTATGCAGCCGTTTTATTAACAGTCAACAACCTTGCGTTGAAAACCGGCGTCACAGATCACTTCGATGTGATCTGTGACACCTTCATCTAACTTGTTTGTCCTTCATCAAACAAGTTAGATGAAGGACTGGGCTCAATGGGTTTTGTAAAGACCAATTAGCGTCATTTAATGGCTGAACATTTAAGCATTGTTACTTTCTTCCCATAGCTTGAAGATGAGGCTTTGAAGCATATCGGAGCACACTGTCCAGAGCTGGTCACTCTCAACCTGCAGACATGCTCAGTAAGTGCAATAACAAAGACATGAAGCTTGTACTGAAATACAAGGAAGATTAGGTTGTTGTAACTTAATAGTTAGTGTTTTAAAGAAATGCCACACCGATGCTACAAAAAACTGATCTTATTCACTGAGGACATTCCTTAATGGCTTATGGAACAAGTAGTTTAGCACTTTGTGTTCTTTGTTGTGCAAATACTACGGTGAAGTTTGGAACTGCTCAATTGCCCTTAGGGAAAATTGCTTTGTTCAATGAATAAGCTCATTATCTCAAGGTATTTAATGTTTGTTGTCACTGAATTACTTCTAAGAATTGTGCGTGGGAAGATGACCAGTCTGGTGCTCAGAAGAAGCAAAGTGATCAAAGTAGTAAAGCGTCAATATTCAGGGAGGATTTCTTTCTCTCCTGTAGCTTAAGAGTAACTTGTGAATCTTCATCCAGGTGCAACTCTCTGTCACATTTGCTGTAAAAATCCTTCTTTTGCTTCCTCCAAAATTCTTTCCAATCATTTATAAGTCTTAAGTTCTGAAAGAGTTTTACTGTGGTATGCAAAGGCATCTTTCCTTAATAAAGGTCACGACTCAAGCAAGAGAACTTGGATGTATTCAAAGTGTTTAGGTGAGAGGGAGGTACCCAGTGTGTTATGTACTTATTAATGTCATTCTAGTTCATAATTAGGATTAGATGGAGGTAAGACTGCTTAATCTTTCAGTGCAGAAGGCAAGTTCAACTTCCATAGATGCTTGGATACTTGTCAGCTTTTGTTTTGGTTAACTTTCGAATATTAAAAATAGGCCTGTCACAATAACTGTCACATACTTTTATTCTGCACCGTGTTCTTAACATTAGCCCTCCTCATGAAAGCCCTCAAAATATGTCCAATGTCAAGCTGAATCAATGCGAGTAATGTTTACTAAAGCTTGCATAAGATATCCCCTGTTTCTGGTTAGCATCTCTGTTTGAACTGACTGTCATATGCTCCAGCAGCTGCCTGATGACACTTTTGTTCCACGAATTATGTGACCACTTATAGCCTTTGGTCCCCAGTGTATAAAGGGCAGCTTATTTCAAATAAATGTGCTATCCATCTTTGGTCTCTGTGTGCAATGATTCAGTCTAATTTTAATGTTTAGTTTTAGTTTGGCTTTTTTTGTAAAATTAAAATACAGATCAAAGATATTAAGGAAATTATGAAGTATGATCATACAGAAGAATCTTGAAACATAAAAGCACATCTACAAAGTATTAATGAGAATTTAAATGGAATATGTAACAATGAAAATGTTTCACTAAGCAAATTTTAAGTTTAACCCCTCTAGTTGTACATCTGCATTTTACTTATAGTGTTAAATAGACCAGAAATCATACTTTGAATAATGAGATTTCATTCCAAGCCAAAAAATTAAATGTATTCAACTTTTGAATACATTTTCTTAAGAAAGTGCAGATGTTTTTTTTTCTTTTCTTTTTTTTGACCATATTTCTAAAAATTTTGTTGATTTTTATTTATTATTCTGTTTAAACACTTCAGCCTTTATTTTTTAATCTGACTGCTGCAAAAAAAAATTAATAAAAGTGCAGAAACAAGTTAAATGCTGTCCTAAGCTGAGTTTATGGGCATAGACAGATTTTACTCTTCACTGCTTGGAAACACAGCAGAATGTAAAGTTGAATGAGAATTTTAAAGGGTTTTTGTTTTTCTTCCTCAAATGAGCAGCAGATCACAGATGATGGCCTCATCACTATTTGTCGAGGTTGCCACCGCCTGCAGTCTCTGTGTGTGTCGGGTTGTGCCAACATTACAGACGCCTTCTTGCACGCCCTGGGACAGAACTGCCTGCGTCTCAGGTACATCTACATTCCCAACTTTATTGGAAACTTATCAATTAAACACTCACATAATCTCTATCAAATTATTGCATAATTTCTGTTCATTCTCCCAGAATATTAGAAGTGGCTCGCTGCTCTCAGCTTACAGATGCTGGCTTTACTCCATTAGCAAGGGTAAGTTGTGGTATTTGCCTTTTGAATGAGTGCCAGCAAGATTTTGTATTTTGAAAATTTAAACTTAAACTGACTTTACATTGAAATCAGTAACCATAAAGTATGTCGGATTAATTTCAATGTTTTATTTTTTTTTTAGAATTGCCATGAACTTGAGAAGATGGATTTAGAAGAATGTGTCCAGGTACATACAAATATTTATAGTATTGATAATGCAGACATTGTGACGTATAACTTAAGCGGCAAGAATTTTTTTTTCCCACACCAGATCACAGATGTAACTTTGATCCAGTTGTCCATTCACTGTCCTCGTCTACAAGTCCTGGTGAGTCTGTGCTCTCCTCTCCAGCATGTTATTGCTCCCGTTACATTTGAAATCACATCTTTCGTTCATTTTGACTAACTTGTGGCGCCCGGGTTCCCTCAGAGTCTGTCTCACTGTGAGCTGATAACAGATGACGGCATCAGACATCTCGGCAGCGGCCCCTGCGCTCACGATCGCCTGGAGGTGATCGAGTTGGACAACTGCCCCCTCATCACAGACGCCTCTCTGGAACACCTGAAAAACTGCCACAGTCTGGACCGCATCGAGCTTTATGACTGCCAGCAGATTACCCGCGCAGGCATTAAAAGACTACGGGTACGTTGTGTTGGCTGATGATTCACACACATAACGTTCCGTAAACATTCGTTTTCTCAAGGCAACGTATGTCACTTATAGTGTGAAATTGATTTATATTACAGTATGCACATATGTGATGTGAGGGGATTCTCTGTTCAAATTGTTTTTTGCTTCTCTACTAGAATATAAATGTTTTGCTGCCCAGGGTTTCTGATTATAAATAACAAAAAAAAATTGTTTTATTGTGACCCTTTTTTTGTAAGGCAAACTTGATTTCAGTGCCTTGAAAAAGCATCCACACCTCTTGAACTTTTCCACCTTTTTCACTTTATAAACACAGACATTAATATATACAGTATGCACAATTATTGAGCAATTCTTATTTTTGAGGATTATTATTATCAAACAGCGCTTTGGGTCAACCTATAATGTTTATAAACCTCAAACATAAACCTGAGATATTCTCCAAACAAAGCCAAAACCTCACATGTACTTTCTATGTGCACAATTATTGCTTATGCAGAATTATTACATTCACTTTATTATTTAAGTGTAAATTACAAACAACCCAAAACTTTCCAATAAATGCTTCAAACATTACAAAAACAACTGAGTGACTGTTATGGCCACCGTTCTTTTCAATAAATAACAAACCGTCTTTTCATGGAGTCTGTCAGATTCTTGATCTGTAAACGATCAACTTTCTGTGCAGCAGCAACTACAGCCTCCCAGACACTGTTCAGAGAGGTGGACTGTTTTCCTTCACTGGAAATCTGTTAAAAAAACTTCCATGAGTGCAGCTCAGGTGAGGAAAGTGGCCATTTCATAAGTTTTGTCATCCTCAATGCTTCTGGCTAACCAGGCACAAAAAAATGTCCCTTCATAAAAATCATTCTCTTTTTGAAAGATGCGGACTTCTTCTTGTACCACTGGTTGAGGAAAGTGTTTTCTAAAACTGGCAGTAGGCTCTGGAGGCTTTCTTTTTTTGTCTTGTCTTGAACCTGAATAGGTCCAGTCAGTTTATTTTTAGTTATACCAGCCCATACTCACCTCCACCTTGCTGGTGTTTGAATTGATGTGGAGCTTTGTGCCCCCTTTTTTCATATCATTACTCTTTTTGATGTATGGAAGATGAATAGGACCTATGGAAAAAGAAAAAGAATTCTGACTCTTCTAAAAATTCTGACTTCAATCAGTTTTTTTTTGTTTTTTTTCAGCGACCCTAATCGTCTCCTGTATTGATCAGCAAGAACTTTTAATGTTAGGTGATCAAAACAGTCACAAATAAAAGTTAGTATTTTGCAAAGGGAACAAAAACATCACCTGTCAGCTACAAACTGACAGGTGATGTTTGTAGTAGTGGAAATTTCGAGGACGTGCGTGTGTTTTCTATTTAGTTTAAAGTAATCCCACACTGTAAACTTTTTTGTCTCTTGGGAGCCGTTCTTTTTTTTCTGTTCCTCACCGTCTCCCTCCTTAGCTGCTTATAGCATTGAGTATCAGTCAGTAGCTCATTGGCGGAAGTGAGAGCATGCGCTAAATAGTAAAACATAGTTTCACAAAGCCTTGAGGAAGATAATTTGACTTCAAGAGTTTTACCCATGTTGTATCTGCAAAGATTTGAAGCATTGAAATGTACAAATGCAAATGGTTGCAGTGTTTTTATTTAGGGGTGCCACAGTAAAGTGGGCTGAATACTAATCCACCCCAGACTCTTGACTTTTGACATTGTGAAAAAACCCTGTAATTTAATTATGAACTACTTTGTCTTGATGTATCGAATAAAATCTCAATGAAATGCATTGAAATTTAGTTGAAATGTAATGAATATAAACACATTCTTCTCTGCCTGTATTTAGATATCTACAGAAAAGCATCTCCTAAGAAAAGATAATTTCAGACATGAATTTATCTTGATGATTTTGAAGGGCTTCAGTATTGCATTGAAAGGTCTTGTTTTTGTTTTAATCGTATCTTAGACTCCAAAGTCTTAATGTTTGTTCTTTTCATTATGTGTCTGCATAAAGCAGTTGGAACTAGCTCCAACACTAAAATGCTTTCACACTAGTGATTCATGTGATTCAGGCCCATACGGCGAGGCTCCATATTTGGAGCAGCAGACTTGTTGCAGTCGTTCCCCACCAGCAAAGTTTTAAACATGGCAGGTAATCAGAGGACAGAGAGTTTGTTTAATGTTTTTCCAAACTGAATTTTGATTTCTGAGTCACTGCACCACCCACACGAAGCTGGTAATCGCAAGCTGGGCTCGTCATCGTTTGATCTTAGGCCTGCCCGCTTGATTTAGATGCGAATCAATCATAGCGGGACTACGCTGGTAAACAGGAGTTTGTTGCCAGTGGAAGACTGACTCAAGCAATGCTCCAATTTTTTTCTGAGGCGTTAACAAATTTCCCATTTTTCTTCGTTTCCCTCAGACTCATCTGCCTAACATCAAAGTGCACGCGTACTTCGCTCCTGTCACTCCGCCCCCCTCCGTCGGGGGTAGCCGTCAGAGGTTCTGCCGCTGCTGCATCCTGCTATGATGCAAAGACAAGCACCCCCTCTCCTCCCGCAACCTCCCTACTCGGCGTGTTCCTCCCCCAACCCAATGCCACAGCGTCTCATCTTCTAAAGAAAAAGGATACAGAAAACTTCATGCTGGTGTGCCCGCTCTGCTTTCTTCTTTTCGGAGCTCCAGAGAACGACGGAGAACCAAACAGGACTCAAGATTCTGGATGAACTTCTCTAGAAACGGTTTTGAGTCCCAAATCATACACGGTTAACACGAACATCAGTGGGCACATCAGTATTATTAAGAGGGGCTGTGTGAATAACAGCTGTGTTCATCAGTGCTACAAGATTTTCCTTTCAATCAAATGAAGTATGGACAATTTGCCCCCCACCCCCAAGTAAAACTGAGGATTTTCACAAAGATCCCTTCCTCCCAGTTTTTTCCCCCAGGTTTTGAAGGTCTCTCAAAAGCTACCTCTAAACAGGAACTGCACTTGAGTAAGACCAACGTTTACTGATTATTTCAAAATAAAAGCAGCAGTGACATAGCTGAAAAACTGCCAACACCTCCGATAAACACACACACAGCAGCAGAGAGCAATTATTTTTGTTCCTTTTAAGAATATCAGCAGCCATTTGCACTTACAGTAAAAAAGAGAAACAATGATCAGACATTTTACTAACACGCTGGCGCTCACAGCCGTTGTCCTCTCACCTCTCTCTGTTACAATCAGGCGCTTCAAGATACTGAAGACAATAGAAACAAAAGTTGAAATATTTTTCTAGAACTCAGACTCACAAGTCGGGACTTAAGAAGATGCCAAATGTTGCATGTAATTCCTCCTAGTCCTTTTTTTTAATGAAAAAAAAAGTGTAAATATATAGGACTGCGAGTCGAAGCCAGCTAAGAAGCAGCAACAGGACAGTGACGTAAGTTGTGGGTGGAAACATCCACCCATCAGAGGAAGCTCCAGCAAAGTTGGAGCATGCTCGTTTACACACTGATCTGCTGGGGAGTTTAAGCCAGATCTCTCTGATTTGCTGGCCTGTTACAGCTTATGTTAACAACAAACTTTTCTTTTATTCTTTTTTTTCCCCCGAGAAGAAGTGTAAAAATAAGACCCAACATCACTACAGGAATTCAAGCTGAAGGACAATGGAAAGATAAAGCCAACTTAAAAAAACAATCCTAGACTGTCTTCTTTCAGTTAGTTTGAATTCACTGAGTTGCTTTTTCTTTCGCCTGGAGGACTAAGGAAGCGGTAGGGGTCGAGAGCCTCAGCTCCTCAGAGGCCTTGCAGGGATTCCTCCGGCCGTCCGGGACGAGCGACCTTGAAGCCGCTCCAAGAAAAAGCTGACTGAATCTGAGACCTGCAGCGGCGGAGCTTCTAAAGGACTTCAGCTCCGTGGCCCTTTGAAGTATTGAAGCCTTTTCTTATGAATCGCCCTGTCCTGCTCTCACACCTGCTTCATTCTATCTCTTTATATAAATGTTTTTTTTTTTTCCCTCCTGGCTGTAATTTCCTCTGAGTCTTTCACTCTCTTTGTTTTGCTGTGGTTTGGATTCTGTCTCCGTTGTGTTTGAAGCCATGAGTCCCGTCTCTGCGAAATGAGTTTAAGCCCAATTTCCAATCCCGGTTTTGATCTGAGGGAGTTTGTTTTTATTAAATTTGTTACTAAATGTGTAGCATTTGTCCGTGGGAAGCGTTGGCATCAGTGCAATTGTACTTTTTTTTTTTTAAAACTACATATAAGTTGAGGTTAATGGCGATTATTGCTGAATGTTTTAATCGAGGGGAAGGATCTTATTGCAGCAGAATGATTCTCATTTCCACCCACAAGCATTCTTTATTTGCTTTGTTTTAAGAAAAAGAAATCCTTTACTCAATGTTCTCTGCCTAAATGCTTCAAGCAAAGCAATAAATAAGGATATTTGTCAAAAATTTAATGTGCGTTGCAGCAAATTGGCTTTTGCCAAATCCAAAATTATGATTCTATTCAGTGTAATTATTATTATTTTTTTTGGAAGGGGCTTTACGAGAATATTTATAAAGAGAGGAGTGTGAAAAGTTTGGAAAAGGTGACCGACTCTGTCTTTGTGCTCCAGAAGACAAGATTTTTATCTGGGATGTAATACCTGCTTGTCCTCAAGTTCACCAGTGCAGCTAATAGCGACGTGCTTTCAACCTGCTCCTGAACGTTTCATGTGTATTAAAGAATATGTCATTTGATGCTTCAAAAAAAAACAAAAAGAAAAGAAAAACACTACAAGTTCCACCTTGAACTTATTTTCCAGAGCAGTATCAAACTCTTATCTTTATATCGGCGCTCTATATCCCCTGGTTTACATGGAAGTTGGAGCCATCACGCTCCGGTTCTGTTTGTCTAATGCACGTTTTGTCCTAAACACTGGAGTCAGGTTAAGGAGAAAGGCAAAAGAAGCTGAATCAACAGTGTCTGTGTCGGAGGCAGAAGATTTGACACCTGAGAAATATAAAAAAAAAACAAAAAAAACAGGAGTTTTGGAAGTGACTGTAGTTCATATATTTACTGTAAATCTTTTCCTTTTTTCTTTCTTTTTTTTATAATTAACCAATATAAAGAAATATGTATGTATGAATAAATATATACCTATATTATTAAGACTTGTGTTTTTATTTTAGGTTTGTCATTGTTGATGGTGATTTTAGACAGTAGATGGCAGCAAAGATCAGGTTATGCTGATTCCATCATTGCCCTAATATCCCCCACACCCATTCATTTCTTTTAACCTACAGTTCAGTAAATTGACCTGGGATCAATTCTGATTTTAACTTGTTTCAAAATATTTGCTTGTTTGGTTTGCCACAACCTGCTTACTAAAAACAATTTAAGAACTCTTGAGTAATTTGAATCAAAATATATTTTTCTTGCATATATATCCCACATGTGGGTGCTTCAGGTTAGAACTGAGTAAAATGAGATCTAAAACTGTTCGCAATATACATATTGTCAAGAAAATACACTGACTCAGAATTATGACTAGTAAGACTTATGGACATGGAGGTGCCAAGTGAAGTCTTAATCAGCATTTTTTCTAATAAAAAATGCCGATTTCTAAATACTAAATGCATAAATTTGTAGACATTTTTAATCAATCAACCTTTATCTTTTGCAATCATCCCTTCATCTCGGAAGGCTTTCTACAATATTTAGAAGCATGTTTATAGGAATTTGTTTGCCATCCTTCCAAAAGTTCATTTGTGAGGTTGGACAATGATAAATGGCCTCCTTGCTGTCTCTATACTTGCTTTATATTTAGTCGCTTATTTATTGTGGAATAAATAAAGACTTAATTTGGGGTTTAAAAATGTGATAGGTGGTATGTACGTCATATCCAATCATGATTTTTAAAATAGTTGCCTATAGTCTCTTGAGGATAGGCCACTTCTGATGTAAGCTACATTTCAGAGTTTAATTTTTCTGCCAACTTTCTTCTACATGTTGTCTCAGTAGCTACATTTTTAATCATTTTAAACAGTTATTTGTTCCAACAAATAACTGTTTAACAATATTAAGCCAACCAAACAAAGTGCCAAATATCTAAGAACCAATAAAACAATCTGCCAAATCAAACTTTTGAGTAGAAAACTGATGTGAATTGTGTGTGTGTTTTTTTGTTTTGTTTTGTTCTGATTCGAAAGAGCCAACAGTTTCAGCACAGCTTAGCCGTCCATGGAGTTTGTTCCAGAGCTGAACCAAAAATGTTTAATCCTGCTTCCCTTTTTAATTCCAGTCCAGAAAACACTTAATAAAACTGTTCTCTGATGGAATCAAGATGATTCAAACCTCTCAAGCAAGTGCGAAGATGAGTGAAAGCTCAAGATCATTTGGTTACATTAATGAGACCTTAAAATCTCCCCTTTCTTAAAAAAAAAAACAAAACAGAACCCGATTTTACATGCTCCATTTTTTTTGTGGTGTTGGTAAAGACTCTGGCAGCAGCATTTTGGTGAGATCTGTGTATTTCTATGTCCTGCTTTGACATTAACTCATTTTTACTTTGCTAATGGACTTTATGCTGATTTTACAATTAATGGGAGAGGCCGGATGCAACTTTCCAGTGCATCACAGAACAAAACAGAGAAAAACACACACGCATGTTTGCGCAGCTATCTTTGCGGGGACTTTCCATTGACTTCCATTCATTTCTACAGCCTAAACCTTACCCTAACCCTATCCCTAACCAAAGCTCAATTCACACCTTAGTCCTAAATCTGACCCCTGACCCAAAAACAACGTTCCCCCTTGTGGGGACCAGGCTTCGGTCCCCACAAGTAGCAGTTGGTCCCCACAACGTAGTATATGTCAGGAAAATGGTNCAAGGAGCAGTTGGTCCCCACAACGTAGTATATGTCAGGAAAATGGTCCCCACAAGGTATTAGAAACAAACACACACACACACACACACACACACACATACACACACACACACACACACACTCACACGCACTCATATCATGGGGCCATTTTAGAGAGACCAATTAACAGTCATGTTTTTGGACAGTGGGGAGAAACTGGAGTACCTGGAGAGAAAGCAGACAGAAAGATTCCTGATCAAGATAAAAACCCTGGCCTTCTTGCAGCAGAGCTAATCACCACTCCTTCTGGCAGCCCTGATCTGAAAATATGACATCTTAATAATTTTACTCCTTTAAAAACCCAGGTATAAGATCCCCTTATCTTCCAGAGGAGTCATTTTTTGTGTGTTTTTAAAAAAAAAAAAAAATGTTTTGAGATTTGAGATTCACACTGTGAGACTGCACTGATCTGAATCTTTTTTTGGCACCTGGAGAACGGAATTTGTGGTAAGAGGATATCTCCCTTGCAGAAATAAAACTAATAAGAGCACAGATTGATGGCTGCAGACTTGAAGTGTCTCTCTTGGATATTTCTGTCTTTTTGCTTAGATTATTGTGTCTGAGGTAGAAGCACAGATGAACAATTGGTGCCAATTTATCCCAGAGGACTCCCAAAGTGCAGCAGCTCTGGTCTTGCGGCTGCACCATGGCGACCGCTGTCACAGCTGGGATCTGTCTTCCGCCACATGAAGCTCATTTGTTCCTCCAGTCTTCCTGTATCTCTCCCCTGTTTCCAAATCACCAAAGCTGAAAGTGTGTTCCACTCCTGTGCTTAGGGCTCATTTTTAGACGGAGTTATCGTGGCACCTGGGGCATCACATAGAGAGATGAAAGGAAGGTGGCTCAGTGGAAGAAATGTAAATCTCCCCCCTCTCATTCAGTTGTCTCTGTTTTTCTGAGTTTGTACACAGATGGTTTGGAGCACAAATCATCGCACGCCAACATATTGTGTTCCTGTTTATTTTTAACAGCAAAGACACTGCTATAGAAAAAGTCTGCCATTTTTTGTTTTATTTTTTCTCATTGTGCTCATTGTTTCTAACTCTGCCACATGCTGTCTCCTGACTCTGTGTGAAGATATAATTAATACAATAACTGAACCGTCTTCTTCACACACAGCCAAAGACTTTCTGACTGCTAGAAGCAAACTTTGATGTCAGGCTTTGGTGAAAAGTGTCAATCATCTTTTATTTCCTACTTTCATGACAATAATAGCAGCTACTACTTGCCACAAGAAAATGCACTTTAAGAAGGTGGCCATTTTTACTTTTACCTCAGATTTAGAACTGACAATGACCTATTTTGCAACTTTAATTATTCCTATGTAAGGGTGTACATGCACAAGCTGTGTTTACTGCGACACAGAAATGGTACCAGATGAATCTCTGTGTTGAAAACATTTCAAAAATAGTCCAGCAATATGGATATTTTTTATTTGACTGAGTCATGAAGAAATTGATGCTTTTCATATTTATCTGTGCGATTGATGCAATCATTGCAAATATATACCGCTTGAGCTTACAATCAGGCACTAATAATCAGTATATGACAAGATCAACACAAAATAAGTGGTTCACAAAAACATTTACAAAGAAAGATCTGAAAGGTTTGCTATGAATTGGAGTTTTCCCTTTTACTCCAATTTACCTGAATAAACTCCAGTGTGAATGAATAGTTGTCTTGAGAAGTCACTGAGTTAGTAAATAGAGTAGGATTAGGGACAAGGATGAGAAGTGTAAAGGAAGATGAGATTATGAACCAAATTTTGAACATCTCACAAAGTGCTTCAAACTATAATATGAAAATGGAAGGAGAATGGCACAGGTGTGACATTGCAATCAGCCCAAACTAAAATATTAGGCAAGGAAAGCACTAATTAAAGATGCATCAAGGCCCATGGGAACTTCGGAGGGAGACATCCACAACTCAGTGCACCTCACAAATGTGGCCAAAAACAAGTACAGTTTGCTTCACAGAAAACATGCAGAAGAAGAGGTGCTGGGAACAAAACTGAACTTTTTTTGCCTACATGCAAAACCGCAGGTTTGGTGGAAAATTGGAAACCATCCTGAGCACATCATTCCCACACAGTGAGACATGAAGATGGCAGCGACTTTTCATCAGCACTGACAGAGACACTGATCAGAGTTGAATGGAGATGGATGTAGCTAAGCACAGGGCAATCCTGTATGGAACGCTGTTAGAATAAAATAAAAATGCATAGAGTAGCTCTCAGATTTTATTGGTAAAAATGACGGACAAAATTATAGACGATTTTGTTTGAATCCCAATAAAATACATGGAGCTAGTGGGGTGTAAATACTTCGTTACACTATATGAGGTGAGGTTATGTGTTTGGTTTTAGTCTTCAAATATGGCATGTAGTATTAATAGAGGACCCAAAGCACATTTGGTTTAACATAACTAAAATGACCACGGACGTTTTAGTTAAAACATTCTGCCTAACATTCAAAACTCTATAAGCCAATTTGCCAATGTGTTGTTGGCAAATTGGCTTGAAATCTGTGTCTCGTTTCAAAGTAAATGATCTCTCTATGAAATGAGCCCTGATTGAGGGTTGAAATCCGCCAATCGTGCGCCTCAGACGCATGGAAAGGCGTGTCTCGGATTGCGCTTAAAATTATGCCTGTGGTTTGTGAACTGCAGAGTTCGCTTTGAATCTTTAGCCAGTTGATCCCCTTAAATCTTTCGGAGGAGTCATTTTTTGTGTTTTTTATTTATTTATTTTTTATAAATGTTTTGAGATTTGAGATTCACACCGCGAAGCTGCGCTAATCTGAATCTTTTTTTGGCACCTGGAGAACGGAATTTGTGCCACAGTGGAGCTTTCTGGTGCGCGCCGGAGGACGATCCACGGGGCAATACAGGGAGGAGACAGAGCCTTTGCTGAACGCATGTCCCCGCATGGCCTGAATACAAATAAAGCAAAAGCAGCTGGTGTATGAGCTGCACCAGCCTCTAATTTACCCAACAAGCGTGTGATTGGTGTGGAGAGTCACCTCGCAGGAGCAGCAGCAGCAGTGCGCACTCTCCATTTGACGTGGATCTGCTCTGTGCCGGTGTTTCGCGTAAAGCAGTAATACCACGCCGACTGAACCCAGTTTGAGGAGTTAAAGTTTTTTTGTGTTTTTTTTTTTGTATTTTTGCTTGCATCGACCTCCTCTGGCTCGGTACCAATGATGACTGAGAACAGTGAGATGGAGAGCGACTCGCAGCTCCAGCGCTCCCCAAACAACATGCCCATCCAGCCGATGACATCCAAGGCAAGTTGCGCCAATTCTTCAGTCATTTATTATTCAGATGATGCATGTATCCTCTTGAAACGTGAAAAAGGGGCAAACACTTAAATTCAATCAAACTTTGCAAACTGTTCCCTCCATTATCCGACGGGAATTGGCTGAATAGTGAAATATGTTTGTTCATGGTTTTTTAGCGTCTTTTTGTTTTGTTTTTCCATACCTGTTATAATTGATTATGAAATGGGGGTGACAACTTTTCACAAATGCAGTGATATTCTTATGCCTGCGTCACTAGGTGTAATCTCCCACGTAACGTCTGATGTCACTTTCTCTCGTGTACGTTTCTTCAACACACACGTGGTTAATTTTTTTTTAAAGAGGTATTTTAATCTTCTATTCTTGGTACAAATAGCTAAAGATAAATTGTAACCTTGAAAGCTTCTGCATGTGCATGACTTTCTTTTTTTTGCTGAATAGTTATCCAGCCTATAATACTGCTCTCACTTCTTTCCTTTTGGAATTTACACAGGAATATGCACAAGTGAAAGCTTTACAAGTGCAGATTTTGACTTGAATATGCAGCTGTAGATCATTTTTTTCCTCTACATAGGCCTATCTGTCAGGAGCTTGGACTCATTATAAAGTGTCTGTGATGCCATTTGAGTTGTTGACTCAACTGTTTAAACAAAGATGTGGAGCTGTGAAAGCTTTCCCGTTGCCTGCTTTTTAATGGCAGAACACTGGCTCATTAGTTTGCTTCATGGACAACTTTCCCTTGAGTGGAGTCTTTGTCTCCACCTCATGCCTCTTCCCGATGCCCACGCACAAACACTGCAGGCTGCACTTTTGAAGCAAAGTGACACTCCAAAGTGATGCAGTCAGACACGCCACTGGATGCTCTGTGCTGCATCTAAATATTTGATGTCCTCCATGAGAAGCTGACATTGCTGCTAGCTAAATGTTCTCACTCCGGGGCGATCCGCTCCATATCCACCCTCCTCTGCAGCTGAGACCAAAGGAAATCATCAATGATTCGACTCCAGGCAGAACCCATTGGTGTTCAGATGAACTGAATGCCGGCTTTGGCTTAACTACGTTATATTTTTAATGACAAAGTCATGAATTTTGTTACGTGTATCCACTCTTGCAGCCTTACCTGAATTCCACTGCTTTGTTTGAAATTCACTGTAATTCAGTGTAGAGTGGGAGATGAGTATTTACCCACTACAGACTTGTTCTGGTTTGGCATTTTGTCACATTTTAGCAAATGTTTAGTATCAAATAAAAACAACCTAAATAAATATAATAGCATTTTTAAAAAAGCACATATTCAAACTAATTTGGACCTAATTGAAAAAGTAATCGCCCCGTGAAATAATTGGTTGAAAACATTGTCTTGCAAAGATTATTTTAATTTCAGTAACTAGCCACACCCAGGCCTGAGTACTATCAGTCTTGTGGCACCAGGAAATCACAGAATAAAGCCTGTCTCACAGCAGGTTTTGAAATGGCCTAATTAAAGTTTGGACTTAAATTCAATGGAGGCACTGTTGCATGATCTTAAGAAGGCAGGTGATGCTCAAAAACCCACCAATATGGCTGAATTAAAACAATCCTGCAAAGAATTGTGGGTCAGAATTCTTTCAAACTGATGTAAAAGATTTATTTCTACTCATTTAATTTTGCATAATAAATAAAGCCATAATTTAAAAACTGCATTTTGCATTTACTGTTATCTTTGTCTGCTTTTAAATTTGCATGATAATCTGAACATGCAAATTTCACCAAAAACCAGCAAAAATGGAAATGCATTTTTGCACCTCTGTTTATATTAATGAAAGTCATCTCAAGGCCCTAATTAAAATTAATTTATTTTTTCCATCCAGTTACATAGATCAATAAAATTTTACTTATAGTATATTCAGATTCATATGACATTATGTCAGCTATTAAAAAGTTAACGAGACCAACAGATTGCCGAGTCATTCATGCTGCCTCAATCCCTCATCCTGACGAAATATCTAGTGACAGTGGGAGGGGGGATCTCCCTTTTCACAGAAAAGATGTCCAGCAGAAACTGTCTCATTATTGGTGTTTTTCCTGCCAGTTCCAGTTTTTCCAAACCAATTCCAGTGCTAAACTGGTGCTAGTGCTTGTTTTACACCAACTCTTTCTATTTCTACCATCAAAAACTCTGACACGAGAAATGATAACCTGGTGCTATCTTCGCTCCAACTTTGAGTAGGATCAGAGAAAAGAACCGCTATCATCAGCGGCTGAGGGCAGAGTCATGGACACAAAAAATTAAAATGTTATGAGCATTATATTTTAAAGCTCTGAGTAAGCTAAGACAAAAAACGAACAAAAAAAGTCCAAAACAAAAGCAGAAGAAAAATAAATATCCCAGCCGAGTTTAGATTGCAGTATTTATTCTTTTGTAACCTCATTTGAAGTGGCTTGGCACTTTAGTTTAAATTTGTACCTACAAAAGGACTTTATTGTGGAAAACTTGCAAATTATCTGTCAGGGTTGAAATAATATGCGTTGTTAAAGTCCCAGTCCCATGTCTATTTAAAACACCTAATCAGGAGCATTTCTGAAATATAAATCTCATCCACAGGAGGTAATTTTGAAGTAATCCAATCAGACTCAGACATGTGTCCGTGTCTTAATTGGACAGGAAAATACTGGCAGAGAGAGGCTCCACTAGCAGATGCTCTGAGAAATCCACCAGCAACAAATTCCAACATAGATGGCTATCAAAAAAGAAAAAAAATAAATTAAATTAAGGACAGCTGTGTATGCTGCCAAAATGATTCAGAGGACAGTCAGGAAGTGTGGACTTTCTCTGCAGCATCCAACAACGTGTTGCCAACGTTGGCAGGAATGTGAGCACAGCAGCCAGTGATGTTGGTCTGTGTTGAGAGCTGTTTGGTCTCTCAGGGTATTTGATGCTGTTTGAGTGTTTCATGGGAGAAGTGTGAACAGGTAAACCACTTTTCTCCTCATGTAAATAATACGCCTGGGAGTTTTTGACCACTGTCAACAACAATACCAAATGTGTCTGCCCATTTCTCCAGTTGATTGGCCCATTTTCTTCAGCTTGCTAGCCAAAGGACAATAATTTCACAAATTATCTACTGTGCACTCTAGAATATTTATTCATTTTAAAAAAAAATCACGCTGAGTACAGCCTTTCAGCACAGCTGGCTCAGTGGTAAAATATGGAGGACATTCACCATGTGTGAAAGTGACTATTGGTTCCAATTCCAAATCTAAATTACATGAAATTATAATTACAATCATTAAAATTAGACTTCTATCTAGTGGCATTCAAAGTCTGTAGAAGATCACTTTACTCATAAGAAAATACATTGTTGGCATTGTATGTTTTTATAAGGCTGAAAGAGTTTTACATCATCTAGAAATGGTGAAAGATGAAATATTTATTAAAGCACTTTGAGGCAAATCCCTTCCCAAAAAATATATAAATAATCCCAAATCCATATTAAACCAGCTGAATTAATTTTACGTTAACCAAATTTTGTGAATAAATTGTATAATTTGCACAAATTGTTAATTCAAGTGAAGTTAGCAATCTTTTTACACACAAACTGCAATTTCATCTCACACACTTTCTCTCTCTGTGTGTGTATGCGTGCGCATGAAATAATGTTGCAGCATCACTAACCCTTACATTCCTCCTGAGGGCTACCTTAAAGTTTGTTGCAAATTTCACAGCAACCCATCCAGTATCTGCTGAGACATGATACTAAAGACCACAATTTTCTCTGTTCTGCCAGTGGAATTAAATTGGATTTTCTGGAAGGTCTAGGGACCAAAAACGCCTGCAGAACTGTGTTAGCGCCAAGGAAATCCAGAGACCTCATGAAGGTCTAGCTTCATCCTTTTAAAAAAGAGGAGAAGGAAACTTACCCTACCACTGTGCAGTATTCACTTATTCAGCTGAGGTGTTACTAATGATCTACCTGCATCACACAGATGACTACAGTTTCTTATCTCCAGAGTTTGCCACTGAATCAAACAGCTCTTTGAAAGGACCCTGTTTTATGCTCACTTCAGATCTCGTTAACAAACACTTCACTTACTCCCCGAATGAAAAGGTTACGACACTGAATTTGACTGATGTGGGCGGTGAGTCAGGGAGGGCTGCAACATGATATCACTGTGTCATGTGCTGACCTCGAGCGTGCTTTACATGTCACGTCGGTACATTTTCAATTTTCTGCGTGCGTCATTCAATCTGGGGAATGTTTAGATAAAAAAACAAAAAAAACCTGCATCAACTAAGCAGGTTAAGGTTAACTCAGAAGAGACAACTTGATGTGAAGCTCACAAACAGCACTACGATAACATTTTCACAATCCTCATTGGCAGCTGAAGGAGGCCAAGGTCTTTCTTAATTAATGATCGCACCTTCACTGCTGTGATCGTTATTGATTTGACACTACAATAAAGGTGTGAGCCTCTGAAATATTGGAGTCTAGGTCAGAAGGACAGAAAAGATACTTGGCGCTATGAGTTTCTCCTCCATTAAACAATCCTTGAAACGTCGATGGAGAGAGATGGCGTGTGTGTGTGTGTGGTTCTGCGTGAATGAGCTTGATTGACTGTGTGTGTACAAGCGTTTGTGATAGGAGAAGAACACTGGAGGCAGCCAGTGATTATGCATTGCTTATCTCATATTCATAGCAGGAATCTGCCATCCAGCCATGCATAATAACCAATTTTAGGACACAGAATGGGTCCACACACTGTTTTCTTCTGAAGGAAGCTTTTTTTTTTTTTTTTACAGACTTGAGACTGATTTTATGATAGGTGAACATTTGTAGAAATGCTGTTATGTTTTTCTTTTTGTGCTCACAGGGTGAAGTTTAAATACTTTGTGTTCTACTTTAGAGATATAATTCCCTTAAACTACATATTCTTCCACTGACCTAGAATTGGTGTGAGCCAGGAGACTGTCTTTCACAGCACATCTTCACCAAAGTTGGTTTCTTAAAGCTGAAATATCCCCACTTAGAACAAGGTCGGACACGGTGACGTTAAAGGCTGGCTAAAGGGAACTTTACTGCCTGTATACACTGATAAGTGGACTTTCTTATAAAAAGCACTTTGGACTTTATGCTGTTCTAATTGGATTAGCTGGAGGACTATATCCTCTTCAGTGGTTCTTTTTTCCCCCAATATATTCGGAACCACCACTTTTCTTCCAATGGCACACAGAGATACAGTATTTCCACATTTTAAAAAAGGAGATTGATATTTCGAAATATGAAATGAAGAAATTTGAAAAGGGGGGAGAACATTCTCTATAAGACATTCAACCAAGCAGCAAAAATTGACCGATACATCAACAGTAAAAGCATCTGTTTGAAAGTGCACATTTAATGCTGGAGTTGCATATAAAAACTGTGTGAGAGTTAGTCGATTCAGCATTCAATGAATAAAATGTGCCGCACTCCAGAGGTCTCTGAAAGCCGTCGGCGTATGGTGGAGAAAATCTGTTTATATCTGCACTTTATTGTTCAGTCGTGACCTCTAGACACATTCAGACATTCCATAAATATCTCAGTTTGACCTCATTAAATTTTAACAGACGCTCATGTCTGTGTTCAGCAAAAGTCTTATTATTGATTTATAGATGTTCAGACTCTGCTGTCTTCTTGCAGAGCCTGGATTTTTGACATTTAGACTGAAAATGTGAGTCACTGTATGTGATTGGTAGTGGACTCATGCAATTCTTGTGAGATGAGAACTTAGATTCCCCTCGGTATTAAGACTTTTTGTGTTAGAAGAATAAAATATAGGTATTTTTGAGGTGATTTTTATGCTTTTAGAAGCAACTACTGGCTTACTAATAGCTTACTGCTGGGATCAGTTCCACCACCGTAGGACTCTAAACCAGATGAAATGGCTATTAATGCTTTGATTAATGATTTACTTATAAGAAGACCTGCCCCAAATGTTTTTTTCCACTTTCTTTTGGGAGCTATACACTTTTTTGATGAGTGTAAAGATATTAGGCTTGATTTGCTAAAAGATTTTGGAAATAAACCCAGGCTGCACCCTGAAGCAAGCAATATCTCTCTCTCTGTCCAAACTCTCACTTTCTGTTTTTGAATTAGAGAATCTGGATGAATTTATGTTAAAATTGCCTGTTTTCATGTACATTTATGTAAATTACACTGATTGCCAAGAGCAGGATTCTCAAACATGTTTTTTTTTGTATTTGGAAATTTACTGAATGTAATTTCTCCCAGATCCATTGTGAGGCATGTCGCATACTGCAAATTATTAACATCTCCAGTTGTTCAGTTTGTTTGCACCACTAAATACGGACCTCAATCAAAAATTCTGCCAGGTGGAAAAGATGTGCAAAAAGTGGAGCTAAATACCAAAATGGAGTAGTCCAAGTGAATCTGGGCTTTTGTTTCGTACAACAAAAGACTGGTTAATGCAGGAATTGTTACTTTACAGATTAAAGTGCAGGAAACATTACTTTGTCATTTGTGGCTCTTTGACTTTGGCCATTGATTGTGTAAAAGACTGATGCAGTGTCTAAAAGTACTTTAAGGGGAAACATGCACCTCCCTAATGGCTCCAGCTCTAACTGCCACGCATTTGAAGCATCAGTTTCTCTTCTAAAATAAGACAAATTTGATGATTTCCCCCTCTGGTATCATCAGCAAGAATCACCCTCTCTGGTTTCTGTGCCTGAAAACCTTTCTACTACTGGCTACATTCAAAAAGCTGACTTGATTTGTATGAAATCGAGTTACATGGCTTCGCCACAATGATTTTGTTCACGTGTTAAATGCCTCCTCTGAACCCGTCTCTCTTCTTACCATGTGAGCCTCTCACCTGTCACAGAGATTCATGTGAGATGGCGCAGCGATGCCTCCCTTTCGAGCGTGAGGTCACTCTGGCTTTGACTCCAGAGTCAAAGCCAGATGTAGGTTCCGCTCACATAATGCTCAAATGAAGGGTAACGGGAAGGCTTTTTAGAGCTGCACACTGACAGTAATTGAGACATGTGCTTCAACCGGCGCTGTTATGCTACCACTCGACTGCTCTGATTATGAGCTCAGCTCCAGCTGGAAATAGACAGAGTTGGAAAAAAGTGAAGTAAATAAAAATATTAAAGACTTAAAAAACATTGACTGATGGCTGGAAGGGAGTGATAAAACTGAATTTATTTAGACTCACAGATCCTCTTTGCATTTTTATGTATATAAATTAGATCTATTTGTCTGGCAAAGTGCCTTGAGATAACTTTTATTGTCATCTGATGACAATAAATAAACTGAATTGAATTAATTGTTTAAGCATTAATAATGAGGGTGGGGCAACAATCAGAGCAATCAGTAACAACCACTTTGAACAGACTTTGTTGTTGTTTTCTTTCAATTGTTTGCATGAAAATCAAATTATAATCATCAATTCACTGTAAGGGAGAAAAATCTGTTTGTTCAGGGGCAGGTTTTAATTACAAAGTGAACAGAAATAAATTGCAATTCAAAGCGATTGCTTCTTTTTTTGTTTATTTTTTTTTTTTTTTTTAAAAAGACTTGGATAAATATGCAGATGGAAACATACACACAAATTAATGGACAGACATAAATAAATGAGTAAATTATTATCAAGATTTGGAAAATACCTAAATCAAGTATTGCAAGTTCATACATTTCCATGCTTTTCCAAAATATATGAAAAAGTCACCTGTTAGTTGAAAGCTTGTGTAGAAAAGAAAAAAATCCAGTCAGAGGAAAAAAATGTACATATGAATGTGACACATCAAACACATGCAATTCAGATTTATTTAATCAAGCACAGCACATTAAACAATGTTACACGATAAAAAACAGAGCAATCATTATGTACATAGGTTTTCTAGTCACAGGCTAATTTGCAAACCCAGTCCTTGGTTGGACATTCGTTAAAAGACAGCGAAAATAAAATGAAGATTCATGTTACCTGAGTTACATGATGATAAAGGGGGAAAATACATTTTAGATTATCTTTTTTTCTATGAATTCATATTAAAAATACATGGATTAAATGTAAAAATTTGAGCCATAAATGGCCGCGAAGAGCAGAAAACCCTAAGTGCAAACCAGTGTTGTGAAGTAACGAAGTACAAATACTTCGTTACTGTACTTAAGTAGCTTTAATAATGGATACTTTCGACTTTTACTCCACTACATTTTACAGTAAGTATCTGTACTTTCTACTTCACTACATTTCTACAAAACCGTCGCGTTACTCGTTACGTCCAAGTCGCATTGCGTTTTTTGTTTTTTTTCCCCATTAAAATGTGAAGTTCAGGGACTCAACGTGGCGCTGTAAAATCCAAGCAATCACGTGACGCGGAGCTCCAAGACATGCGCAGTGGTTTCCTCTGAGCGGGA
>CAEFZX010007853.1:0-11872 GCA_903066825.1 Alfaro cultratus
AATCTTCTCTTGCTGTCCAATTGTGTGTAACATCCATCCATCCATCCATCCATCCATCCATCCATCCATCCATCCATTTTCTTACACCCTTATCCCATTGGGGTCAGGAGGTGCTGGTGCCTATCTCCAGCTGTCAACGGGCAAGAGGCAGGGTCACCCTGGACGGGTCACCAGTCCATCGTAGTGTGTGTAAGCTTAATTTAATTTCAACTTTCTAATTTTGTTTGAATTAGCTAATTTTAGCTCAATCTCATAAGCTCCAGTCTTAGTGTTATTAATGTGCAAGAGCCATTATTGAAATGGTAAATCAAAGTTATTGCTCAGTGATGTTCATTTTATTATGCTCATTGAGAAAAGTCATTCAAACCAAGGTACTCTATTATAACTTCTGGTTATTTTTTCATTTACATTCCATGTGCATCCTTATTTAGTTTAGTATTGTTTCTTTGTTTTGTCACTGTTTGCTTGCTTGGGTTCTGTTTTTGTTATTTATGTAAAGCATTGTTCTTATTGCCTATAAAAAGTGATTTTAACATAACGGTTGGTTTGTTATTTGGTTGATTTTCTTTTTGAATATTCCCAGGTTAGAAATCTTAATATGCAGCTTAAAACAACCCAGGTAGTCCCTCAGAGTAAAATCATTCATCGTGCAATGTATTAAATTAATTACGAACATCTGACTTCACAGATTTACTGACTTTTGACTTCACAGTATCAATATTTAATACTGTTATTTAATCACATTCCTTTTGCTTTGATGTGGATCTGAAGAGTTTAAGTAAAAACTGTTCTGATGACATCCCTCTATACATCTATTTTCTTCTGCTAATCCCAGAAGGGATTGCAGGGCTTGAAGTTCCAGGAAGAAAAATCTGACATTTTCTTTTTGGTGACATTCTCCAACTCATTTGGCAGATCCCAAGGTATTGCACAACAGAGACCCCAGTTTTGGGTTTGTCTCCTGGTCTCCCAGTGGAACATGCCTGGATAATCGCCAAGGAAGAAATCCAGAACAAACATCTTTTTGAATTACATGCCAGCAGGGTGGAAGGTGGGGATATGTTTAATTTCTTTACCAGAATCTGTCTTTAGTTTAATTAACTTGCAAAAACTGAATAATAAAGACTTGATTCATGATGTTGAATGAAACGTTTACAAATCACCAGTCCTTTTTATGATGTTGCTTTTATAACATGTTAGTTCTCAGTTGTACAGACTTTATATTTTGGTGGTCTTCATTTTTAACCATGTTGGTAGCTCTCACCCTTATATATTTATTCACATATCACAGAGTTTTTAATGAGAAGCTGAGTAGGGAATGGCTCATCAAAACGAATGCTGAGCAATTCTTCCTCCATTTTAAAAAAGGAGACCGACTTGTGATATTTGCCGTGTGCCTCAGGCTGGAGCTGACCCTGAATGAAATTCTAGAAGGCAGCTTCTTCACACCAAAGGGCAGCAGACATGCTTTGTTTTCATTCAGGAAGTCAGCTCATACTGAGAAATAGAAATAAACTGCCTTAGATGAGAATTGTCAAATAAGTTCTGTCAGTCCAAGTTTTTCAACTTTTCTGCCTCCTGATCTGAGCTGGGATCAATGAAGGAAAAAAAAAAAAAAAAAACATTCACTTGAACACATTTAGAATATCAGCAGCAATGGAGGCTTCTCTCAAATCAATTTAAGGATCTGTAGGGTATATTCAAATCTTTAGTTTTTCTTTTTTTATATATATATAACAAATAAGATGAAAATCAAAAAATCTCATGCAAAAAATAAGAGATGCAAGTAAACAGGTGGACCAGCTCACCAACAATGTGACACAAGGACTAATGTTGAACATTAAATCGATGTACATACCTAAGTAACTATACATAAATTTATACCAAAAACACATCAAGTAAAAAAAGAAAATAAATTCAAGCAACAATAGCGTGAAAGCTAGACACACCAGCCTTCACTCTTGTTAAGGTATCATTATTTGAAAACTACAGATATCCATAGCTCCATCCAGTATCATCTCATTAGTTGTTTTACACTTGAATAACAACAAAACAGTTTAATATTCAGCACAGTAAGTAGAAAACTGATAAATTCAGTATAGAGGCAGACTGTGGAGAGAAATATTAGTGAAGTCAGACAAGGATGATTTTGCCAAGAGAGACGTCTGGGTGTCTTATTAGGCTACAGCAGGTTGCAGGATCCACAGAGGTCTAGCATTTGTAGACACTGCAACAATAAAAGCATTCCTTAGACATTTATGAAAATAAAATCAATTCCTGCTCATACTATCCAACCCAATCAATCACAACATCTCTCTTTTCTATTCTGTATACAAACACAGCTACAACCAGAATGTTGAACAGATGGCAGATCAAAATCTGACATAAATCTGATATTAAACTCATGAAATGTCAAACCATTACAGTAAAGAATCAGATACTGGATCCCAGGGTGTACAACATAGATTGTTAGATACATTCTGCTCAAGTCCATGTATCACAAGTAAATAATTATAGTTTAATAGATGGTATTGCTATAACTGTAACAATCAACACTGCAATTTTTAACATTGTTAACATCTTTCTTAGCAGCTTATTTATCATTTACTTGTTTTAAAAAAATATTGAATATGTAGGTCAGAATTTCCTTTACTATTTTCCCTACTATAAGAATCTCTAATGACTGCTAAGCTTAATATGAAACAGTGGAAGAAGAAGATAATTCAGCTGTCCATTATTATGAGTTGTTGCTCCCAATCAAACATGAGTGCTTATTTTTGGCATTGGTCACTTTAGGTTTGTCATAACATTAACCTTGTTATGTTCTAAGTTCATGAAAATATCTAACACCAAGTGTTTTATTGACAAGCAATACAAATAATACAAATAACAGCAAAAACTATTTAAGAAATGATTAAGAATCATTTTTTTTATATTTCAGTTTTCTCTATGTCTTTCAACAACTTCATTCAAAACTTGGCTCAAATTGCTCCCACTTACCTCTTTCCTCTGGACAGATTACTGGCTAAATCTAATAATCATATCGGCTCACACTCAAAATGGAAGGTATTACCACTTTCTTCTTGGGTGGTTATTGTGCTGCAATATGACTGACCAACAGTATATGATACTGACATTCTTTGGAAACTTACACAAGATTGCTTTGGTAATATTGTTGCACAATAGATTGAAAAACTAGACCAGACAATTGTTCAAGTAAAATTAAAGATAGTTTTGATGAAATTTGCTGAAAAATTGAATTCCTCTTAAAATCAAAGGTTTTTAACCAATAATTAAACCTTCTGCAGTTATCTTTCAGCACCACATAGCTTTGAACACATTTGGAAAAATCAAGATATGCTAAATGATGACATTATGTTTAGAACAAAAAGCTTCCTTGGTGTTCTGACACCAAGGATTTACAAACTGAATGGAATGATTAGAGTTTCAAAAGAAACTGTCCCTTTCCCCCCACAAGGCAGCTACTCATTACTGTCCATAAACTGACTACTGAGGCTTCTTCCTGCCTGCCAAGTGTTAATGATAATGCACAACATTCAATTAGAGACAGCAGAGCAAGAAAACAACTGTGACAGTGCATCAGCCACCCGGACCAAGACGAGAAAGCATAAAAATAAACACAGCACTCAGAGTGAAAGAAACTTTAAAAAAGAGCTTCATGTAGACACTTCATCTACATCTAGATCCTAAATTGCTTCATTTTTGCTCTATTGTTTCAATAAATATAAAGCATAAGGGGAAAGGCAAAGTGAGGAAGGAAGATGTAAGAAAAAAGGATAGCAAAAATCAGGATGAAGACAAAGAAATCTAAGTCAGGAGAGACAGAACAAATAGAAGGAGCAAAGGTAACACCAAAAAGAACATATAAAAAATAATTTTATTAGTTTTTCAAATTAAACTTGAACTTTAATGCCTCTGTCACACTTCCTCATGAGACAACATACTCTTGATTAGTCTACACTATAGCATACACTTCTTGTTCTACATATTCCCTTGCTATTCAATGCTGCCTTCACATATAAAGATTTGCTGACATCGGCATGCCACATGCTTGAAACTAAAATTGAAAGTGAAGCTTGACATACTTTCTGGCTGGACCAACTCAGAGCACTGAAACTCCATTCCTAGATCATCTGCAAACGTGAAAGTGATGTCACAACAAAAGTAAAGTTGTTACTTTATTCTGACAATACAGACTAAAGTGTGAACTCCTCAACATCACAAAACACAAGAACTATTCTGAAGGGTAACACCAAAAGCAACAAAACACTTCAAAGACAGAACTGGACTTTATGTTCAATAAAATCCCCTCAATTTTCTAATTGTCAGACGCACATACAGTAACAAGCATTTTTCAGTACACAACCATACACAGCAAGGAAACCATGTGACAGCAAAAGAATGAAGAGTCTGTCATCACATTTTGGTTAAAACAGTATAATGTAGGGACCATAAAGTGTACTTTTGACCATATCATAAGTGAAGGCAAAATTACATATTTTAAACCTGCACACAAACAGAAGGAGAAAAAGTGCAGTGCTTTGACTCTGTTTGCTGGTGCGTAATGTGTGTGTAACAGTGTGTGAGTGCATGTTGTGTGTATGAAGGTTTGTTAGACTAGCGATGCAGCAGCAGTTACATCAACCACACAGAGGGGGAAGAAAAAACGATTTATGTTCAATTACCCGCGGTTTGTTCATTCGGGTCGATGCTTTCTGCTCTCCACTTTATTCCTCAGCTGCTGTCTCTTCCTGTTTTTTTTCTCAAAATATTATTTTTCTGGTTGTTGGTTTTCTAGGAGTCTCTGCTGTCTTGTAAAAACCTACACAAGGGACTAAATGCCTTGCTCAAAGGCATTGTAACCCAACCAGCTAGATAAAAATGAAGGAAATGACTTCTAGATAGAGGGGAACATGCAAAAGCTCTTTCAGTTCTCTGGACAGTTTAAAAAAGATGAAAAGAGGTCGATAGACCAAAAGGAAAGAAAGAAGAGAAAGAGGACATAACATCACCGGTAAGATTCAACGTGTTTTGGTTGTGAAAAATGACGCCTTTTAGACAGTAAGGAAAATTGTGCAAAGAAGATTCCCAATGCAGATTAATATACAAATAAAATATACAGACATCTGCAGTTTCAAGCAAAAGCAGGAATTAAAGATACAGTATTTTCAAAACATCAAATTCCAAAGAGGAAAACAAGAGGACAGATGGCAAAAACATCAAAAAATAACACTTGAATCAGCAATTAATAATGTCAGATTTTATAACAAAATTGTCATATTATTCCCCTCCTGTCCAATCACAGAAGGCTTCCTCTTTTTATCAGGGTGTTCAATGCATACCACAATCCCCCCTCACTTTCTAATCTTAAATCCTTTTTGACTTCTAAGTTTGAAAAAAAACCTAATTATACAAAAGTCTATGTTTTATTATTCTTAAATTAAACAAAGATCAATGACTTTGGTGGCCATGGCTGACCTTAAACTGGGACATTTTTGATTGATTTAAAGCCAGCCAGAAAAACAAATTAAGTGTGGGTATGGCACAATGTGTTAACATCTTGCTTCAAATCTGTCAAAATTATGAGAAAAACTGTGCCGACATCAAGGCTTCTGAATATGTATCTTTAGTATGTTTAATTCTGACAATTTCCCACAGCTGTAAAACTGTGAAGAAAAATAAATGTCTGTTTAAGATGGGCCAACCGCAAGAAAGGCAACAAAAAGGAAGAAGAAAGAGAAAAAAAGATGTACAAATTGCGCAGAGCTGAGAAGGAAACAGGCTTTTACAGTGTAAGGATGTAACCATAGCAACAGGATTATGGGATGAGTCAGAGTTTACCATTTTTACATCTGATTGTGAGCTGATTAAAGGTCAGAATAGCAGTTTGAGTTCATTTATATATTAATGTGATAAAGGACCAGACTGCAGATGTGTATTTTTACTGCCTGCACTAACACCCACACACACACACGCGCACACACACACGCACACACACAAAAACACAATGCAGCAAATCATTCAAAAGGACAAAACATGCCTTCAAGTCTGTTTGCTGTTAACACTGAACTGATGGATTAAAAGAAAAAAAAAATTAAATCAGACGAGACGAACATAGATGGTTTTATTTTAGCATCTGATGTATATTCATTTTAGATGTTACATCTTTCTTTATAGTTGATTTTGTATTTTCTTCAATATCATTAGAGAAATGGTGAATCAGAACCAGTTACACCCCCAAACCCTTTTTTACAAATAAAGAGATCCATTGGCTCTTGACTTCAAATAATTATAGTCAAATTGTAATGATAACACCACTATAATATACCATGGACTATTAGGGCCATCATAGATCAAAGATTTAATGTTGAAAAGTTGTACATTTGCAAAAAATAAAGGGGTTAGACTAAAATGAGTACTAGGCAGTTATCCAGTATGTAATCACTGGGTTTCAGATGACGTAGCACCGAAGTCACAATGTAGATGGAGGGCAGGAAGTAAATGCAACCCGTTTACTTCTGTTGACCCAGCTTCAAAATGCCTAAAGTCTGTGTCAAAGATAAATATTATTTTTGTGTTTCAAAGGAAGTTGGTCACAAGAAAGTTAATTTAAAAAAAAAAAAAAAACTTACTGAAAACAGTGGATCAACAATCTATGGCTAAAAACATGAGGGGCGGAATCTAACACTGGAAGAGTTTGCAGCATCCACTTTCTAACAGGTAACGATCGCATCGTTTAAATTGTATTTTCAGATATTTTGTACTTTATTGGACAGTTACTTAGAAAAATAAGCATTCACGTATAAGATTAGATATATTATTTTCGCACTCTGGCTGCAAATGGTTGACCAACATTGCAGAAATGCAGTATGACTCAACATTAACATACAACTGCAGAATGAATTTGGATTTTCATCAGCTAAATAAATTAGCACACAGAAATAACCTGGGTTAGCTTGTTATTTGCGTTAGCCATAGCATTGTTATCATAGACTAATGACTTTAAATAGCACAACTCACTACTCACCCAGGCAGAAAGAAGTGGACAGTCATTTACTTCATCTTTTGACTCTAATTGAAATCAAATAATAACTGTATGAGTTCTGCTGCACCAGATTAGCTATGTCGATCACCTCGAAACCGGGTAAATCCTCAAGATCTTTTTTACCATACAATATGGATCATATCCTAAATATACACATATTTTCTTGAGCCAACTCATTTGTGCCAGCCCATTTTGGACATTAGCAGGGATGTACTCCCTGTGATCCATTTTGCTCTGTTTCCTGACCCCCATCCAAATTACGCTGGTCATTCGGGTCAGTTGTCTAAAACCCAGCAATAAGCAGAGCACAAGATGATGTTCTTCTGCGTCACATGAAAATTTAATGACAACACAGCAGCAGTGATAGTATGGTTATACTTTGGAAATAAACTGCAATATTTATTTTTGTATAATTTCTTCTGTTAAAACTGAAAATATGGATGGCATAAATGTGGCAGTTATTAAATTATAAAAATATAATTTTAATCTGATTTTTATTTCACTAAGCAGTCATTAATCGGCAGTATAACGTAATTTTGTGTACTGATGCTATAGCTAGTTAGATAACATAATAAAATATTTTGAAAGTCTGTTATTGTAAAATTAAACTTGGATACTCCAATAATGATGCTGGACTCTTTAGAAAATGAGATTCACTCTGAATTTCAGAAAATGTCTTCATTTGTAGATTTTAACTTCCTGTGGGGAATATTTCAGAGAAAAAGTTTGTATTCATGAAATGATCTTGCTGAATAAAATGCTTGCTATTTGCACCAGGACTCTTCTCAAGATATGTCTTGTTTGACAGAATTTGACTCTGAAGTGGAATCACAAATTTACAAATAGATATACTTGAGGCTTGACTGGGGGTCATTTTCTTAATACAGTGTCTTAAATAAAAAACGGAACATTTCTTAGAAAACACATGAACCCTGAAATTGTAAAACGTTTAGTAAGAGCTGAAATTTTGTAATTTGACTAAAATTCCAAGTTTTAACTATTGTATGGTAATTGCTTGACATGTAAGAATATTTCAACCTTACCTTTGTGATGCTGGTCACTTTGCCCCTTTGTTGTTGTATTTCTAAGAGACTTAAATCATTTTTCCACAGAGTTTTGGTACCTGAAGAAACTGTTTGTAAAATTGCTTCACATTGACACTGTATCAATTCGGAGATGTTTGTCACCCACTTTGACAAACAGTAATTTAAAATAATTTTGTAAATGTATTATCTATTCATATTTTCCTGTAGAGAATTGTGATTCCAAAAAATATATATTCAAGATAGAGATTAAATACCATTGCTACATGCATGGGTGGTAAAAACAATGGATAAAAATAAGGTGTAATAGACTAAAACACACAAATAGATATAGATTAAATCATATTTTAGTATTTCATCCCTTAATGCAGAACTCACCACATGTAAATCCCTGATTCAATTTCTTTGGATTGATTTTAAATATTTGTAACAGATGTTTAAAAGATAATGATAAAATAAACGCATGAACTGTATGATAATTCACTTTGTTTTATTTTTTACTCATAAATGACAGATAAGATGTTCATCATTACACATATATCTGTTTTGCACTATTAGCCTTTCAGTCAAACATATTTTATGTTGGTGCTCCTTTATTGTGAAGTTAATGTGAAAAATATATTTTAAAAAAATGTAGAACTAGGAAAGTTCTATTTTTTCATTACTTGTGTATTTAGTTCTCTGAATTTTATGGTACCTTATTTTCTATCCTGTTGCCACTATAAACCCATTTTTTCTTATATGACAAACCTAATCTAGTACTATTACCAAACTTGGTATACAGTATACACAATGTCACATGTGAACAAAATAGTTTCTTAACAAGTGAAAATGAAGGTTAGATGAAATTGCTATGCATGTGTTTGGAATGGGGACAGATTGGTGAAAAGACCTATGAGCACATTACCCAGTGCTCATAGCAGCATACAATCAATTTGATACAATAAAACTTTCAGTTACAGCTAAACCCATTAAATATGTTGATATTTAATGATGATTGACTGTCAAGTCAGATAATCAAGGACTTTTACTTTTTTTTAGTTTCCTTGTTTGCCACAGTTGGCTATAGAGATGGATATTACATAAATTGGAGGGTCAAAAGAAGAAGTGCATTATGACAGAATTGTGTATGACTAAATCTTCCATACTATCCATGTATAGAGTTAGCCTCTCTGCAAATCCAGAAAAACGTTTTATCATTTGGACATAAAAGCAGCTTGAAGAATGTCTGCACAGTAATCTCTGACATGGTGTCCATAAAGCATGAATGTGCAATTAGCATAATGAAAGCAATTTGTCCTGCATGCTGTGTCTTGTGCTCTCACCTGAATCAGAGCTGTACATGTAGACAAACCTTTTCCATTTCAAGTGCTCCAAAAGGGCCATGAGGGGCTCCTGCAGCTGGGGCCGCAACTGCAGTACGAACTGGTTGTTGGTCTGAACTGGGAAGGACGGCGTGATGAAGCACACGTGAAGAGAGCCACAGAAAGACATCAGCATGTTGACAGTCTTCCGGTCATACAGGCCCATGATGGTGTACACGCCCTTCGAGAACTGGGAGCAGACTGGGAGAGATGGGGGAGTGGGAGAAGACAGGCCAATAAAGGAAATGTTAGTGAACTTCTTGATAATATATTTAGAGTTTAACATATTGATATCATTGACTTGCATAATGTTGCAGGCCACAACTGGGCGCAGGCTGCAGCTACTCTTAAGGCAGGCATCGTAATGGTTGAATAATTTGATAAATGACCTGATAAAAACAGCTAGTAAAAATAATTGGATATTACGTAGTAAAACTCTATCAGTAAAATTAAATACTGTATGTAGCTGCAAACTAGACATTTAGTTAGCAAACTAAATATTTACACTATGTTATGCACAGTTACTAGCTATGTTCCCATCCAATTGTTGTGTAGATTTTGAGTGAATTTGAAAAACATCACAAAAAAAACAAAAGGCAAATTAAGCAGGTTTCCAGTGAATCAACCAGGCTATGAAAACATAATCCATGAGATGTTGATATTACACATGGCTGTATGTGCAAGACATAGAACCTGCAAGCCAGCATAGAGCAAACATCTCAGAAAAATGGACAGAGTCCTCCCGTCCACTTTGGATTTTTTCCGAGATTCTTGTAGGAAACACACAAAAAGCCAAAAACCACCTCAAATGAGTTTGATGACATTATAACAAATTTTGTGGCGTCTATTCTCCAGGACTAGCAAATGTTTAGATGAAGATCCTTGGTGATAACCTCCCATAGGTCTAGTGAACATTTAGAGACTGCTGTAATAAAACAGCTCCTGAATTCATCTTTTTTGTGTATCTTTCAAGAATAGGGCTAAAAAAATCACAATCTGTCTCCATTTCTCTGTCAGTGTGAATCTCTCCAACCTCCGGGCTGCTGTTCACCTTCTGTCCTCTTCCATCACACTGTTCTCTTTCCAACAACATTTTGTCTTAGTGTGTAACTTGTTTTTGAGTAGAGGCTGTCACCCAGACATTCAGGTCAGTGAAACTGAGCTCATATTTCAGCCACTCCACAAAACATGACTTCTTTTTTTCTGGGTTTGGCTGCAATTTCTAAACATACAAAATCCTGCAGGTTCCACATTTGGGACCTTTTTACCCAGTCTCCCATTTATTGCAAATGCAACACCGAACAGTAAATCTCCATTTGATGGTACACTTGGAGATGATAAAGAGGCCTTATCTTCATGGTAAACTGATGTAAATTTCCTCTGTTGTGGAGCTGATGAAGCACACTCCCTCTTCTCACACAAAAGGCTTCCTGATAGTAAATCCTCACCCACACAATGGAAATAATCAAATTACTTCATGCAGAGCTCCTTCACAGTCTGGGATTAAGACAAAATAATACTTGCTGTTGCAGCAGCACAAGTCATTGTGTAAGCCAAAGTCTTATGTTTTGCTTCTCCAGAATTCAGACTGAATTAAAGTGTGCAGGGTATATGTTGTCACCCAGAAAATGTGTTCTAAAGGAGAGAAGCCTGAGTGCTGCTGAAAGCAACGAGATGTCCAGGGCTGCTGACCGTGACAGGCTGAGGCAGCTGTCAATAAAAAAGAACTTGCTTTAAATCTTAATGTTCTAGGGACAACCCGCCATCCCAAAGACTGTCTTAATCTCATGATGCTCATACAGATAAAGAGAATGCATATGAAAAAGTGATTTAATAAGGTCATTCATTCAGTTATCACATATCTTGTTTGAAAAGTTAACATTTTAGCCCAAACACAATGAGACAGAAAATGTCCTTTTGTTTAAAAGCGTTGTTGCCTTTTATAAGCAGTCACAGAAGAGATGGAAACAGGAGAGAGAGTGAAGTCTGATCGTACAGCCTGTAGCTTAACAGACTTTATTTTAAAACAATACAACACAAAGTGACTTCAGAACTGAAGGCATTTTGTACAGGACAAGGTTTAGTCCAGTGTTTTTCAACCTTTTTTGAGCGAAGGTACATTGTTTTCATTGAAAGAATCACGAGGCACCACCAACCAAGATGTAAACAAATGATGCTCTATATAGTAATTCTTATCAAAGTGTCTTGAATAGGAATCAAATAAACACAAAAGTGTATTTTTGATCATATTTTATATTTCTTATTTCAAAGTGCACTTAACATGTCAACTTCAAAAATACACCTGAACAGTGGCATCAATACGTCTGGAAATTGTGTTATCTTGGACTCTGTTGTGCTTGAACTGTTGGACAGCTTTTCACCGCATACCAAGCACAACG
>CAEFZX010007856.1:0-11134 GCA_903066825.1 Alfaro cultratus
AAATAGTTTCCTATTTAAAGGGGACCTATCAAGCAAAATTCACATTTTGTGTGTTTTTGAACTTCCATTGGGTCTCAACTGCTTCTAAAACGACCTAAGTGCTTAAAAAAAACCACAGAGTTATTTTTTGGCAATAACTTCATGTTTTTTGGAGTCTGGAAAATGAGCAGTTTCAAAAACTTCCGGAATGTAACGTCACAAACCAGCAGATGGTGCCCTGTTACCTAGCAACCCGAGCAAAGTTCTGCCCGTTACCTAGCAACCCGAGCAAAGTTCTGCCCGTTACCTAGCAACCCGAGCAAAGTTCTGCCCGTTACCTAGCAACCTAAGCAGAGCTCCAGTACTTTTAGTCAGCTGGCTTAACCACTGTATTCACCGAACAATGGATGCTGGAAAAAGACAAGAGTTTTGTTGTTGACTTACCATCCAGTAAATCGTTGTGCAGGAGGCTCCACTTCTGCTTTGCAAAGGTGTATGGTTGCGTAATTGTGCGTCTGTTTGCAGCTATTTTTACGTGGAAGTGTAAACCATAAGTTGGGGGGCGCGGCCAGCAGCTTATTTGGATTTAAAGTGACAAATCTCATTATGTAAGAATGATTTTGTGCACAAAATGTAATGAACATGTTTTGTATAGACCGTAGATCTAACTTAACCAGTTCAAGGAAGTACAACAGGCACTAATGACAGCAAGTAGAGCCATATTTTGGAGAAACTGATGCAGATTTCCCTGTGTCTTCCCCTGGCAGACAGCTGTGTAAGGAGTTCACGGACCTGCTGGCCCAGGACAGGACTCCACTGGGAAACTCCAGGCCGACCCCCATCCTGGAACCCGGCATCCAGAGCTGCCTATCCCACTTCTCCTTCATCACACACGGCTTCGGCTCGCCCGCCATCTGCGCCGCGCTCACCGCCCTGCAGAACTACCTCACCGAGGCTCTCAAAGGACTCGACAAGATGTTCCTCAACAACCCGCCCAACAGCCGGCACGGGGACGCGGGCAGCAAGGCCGGCGACAAAGAGGAAAAACAGCGGAAATGAAGCCGGCGCAGAAAGGGGGAGTGATGGAGGAGAGGCGGGAGGGAGACCGACACGCTGACTGAGGCGTTACACCGTTTGTTGTAGCTTCTACAGCGCCGCCGCCGCTGCCGCCACCCTGCCACACACACGGCTGAGGTGGAGGACAGGGAAGGCTTGGCGTGGAGGAAGACACCCGTGGGCCAGTGTCTGAACGCACGGAGGGATCTTTCATCTGTGTTGCGTTCTTCTCATTCCCCCGAGGACATGGTGGTTACTGTGTTCCATCCATTTTGCTCCCCCCGCCTGCATCCTGTGAGACTGAGATGCTGCGAGCAAACGACATCGTGTCCGTGTGCCTGAGTGTGTGTGAGAGAGAGTGTGAGAAAGTGCGTGCTTGTGTTTGTCTTCACACCGAAATAGAAGAAAAAAAATCGTTGTGGGTTTGGAGATCCTTTTCTTTTTTTGTTTTGTTTTGTTTTTGTGCTGCAGCATCTATCTGTGAAACAGGCTGGGTATTTAACGAGACTCCAATGAGGGACGGCGTTAATTTATGTGTGTAAATATTAATTTATAATTATTTAAGTTGATTAAATAGGTGCGCCAGCTGCTTTGGAGTCGACCTATTTATATGTGATTTGACCTTTGTGAGCCAGTGGGGCGGGAGAGGGCAGGACTCGTTCAGTGTTTTTCTGTTCTTATAGAGCTGTTGTCATGGTGATGATGATGATGATGATGGGTAGACATGCTTCTAATTGTCCAGTGATTTCATTTCTATCATATTGATAATAAACCATGTGTTTTATAATGTGAGGTGTGCAGCCTGAGCTTTTCCTCTTGGAAGTCCGACTTGAGGCTGAATCCCGTTTCCCCCGAAGTTTCCGTCATCGTTTGGAAACTCAAATGACCAAAATAACAAAAATATTTTGATATTCTGCTCAAAATATCCCACCAAGAAATAGGACAGATGGATTATTAGCTCTCACCGTTTCCCAATTTGTAAACAAACGTGACCTAATATGGTCGTTTATATCGAGTGGACTTAAGTTTCACACTTAAGTAACCGAGAATAAAACTCTTCAGCTGCTGAAAAAGAAACTTACTTTAACTTTAATTTATTCAAATTCAAGTTTAGATTTGTGAAAACTTTACTTTGTGCAGCATATTTCCTCCAAAAAATCTGACTTTAGGTGTTCTAGTTGTCAAACTTGCTTGAAGTGTTTTGATAATTAGACTTACTGCAACTTTACTCAAGTCAAAACTTTACATATCATTTTTAAGTCAACATACTTTAAAATAGACACTGTTAGCTTCCTAAAATAATGACCTAAGTCTTTGTCTAAAGCACTTTGGTTGGCCAAAATCAATTTTGGCAAAAAACATACTCCATTATAACACAAAAGTGATAATATTACAGTAATTTATTCCTGACATCATCTTTTAAATAGTTATGTTTTCCTATTTTTGGCTTTATGGGAAGAACTAAAGAAATCCCACAAAAAACGACATCACTATGCATCAAAGCAAACAATATAATTATTATTGCGTTCAGTTGAGTTACTTCGTTTTTGCAGTATCCTAATAAAGGAGTTGACAATAAAAGCATGCCACACTTTTCAGATTTCTCAAAGTAAAAAAGATTAAGATTTTGTGATGCTGTTCACTTATGTCTCAAATCAAACCTTCACAGAATTTATGCTGTGAACAATTTTGCTAATTTGGACCTTATTTAGGGGTGTCATAATAAAGGGGCTGAATACAAATGCACACCACAGTTCTTTTTGTTTTGTAAAGATTTTTTTAAAAAGCTCGTAACATCAATTCCCCACTTCACAGTTATGCTCTATTTTGTGTTAGTTTCATTGTATCCCATCGGCCCAACAATAAAACACGGTAGTGGCGGCATCATGCCTGCATTCACCTAAAATTAGATTTTAAACTGGTTTCTGTAGTTTTGCACCTCCATATTCATAATTTATTTTAAACTGGCTTAGCAGAATGTTTTATTTGTTATTGTTTTGAAGATAATATTAAATAAATAAGAAACCGTAGTTGTGCATCAAACCACACAATTCATTAGATATTTTATAGATTTTATATTGTCTTCTAAGGAATTGAAAAATGTTAATCAATGTTTCCATTTCATTTCCAGGCTTCCCATCCCACTCTGTAAATTTGTAAGAATGAGCAAAGCAGCATGAAATTGGATTCAGTTTAAGTGTTTGAGGTCGACTTGAGTTCATTTCATTTCCCTAAAAAACTCCTCATGCAAACACCTGCAAGTGAAGCATTTTACATATTTTCAGACAGAAAAAGCTGCAAACAGCAGAGAAATGAGCCAAATTATGTTAAAATTCACCAATTAATGAAATATTTTAACAGGTCACAATTTGGAAAACAAAAACTTAAAAACTGACAACGTGGAACTGATTTCTCTGATGAACATAATATTGATTTTATTTTAAATTGCCAATAGTAAGAAATGAATTGAATCTAACAGGAGAGAAAACTTTTAAAAAACTGCATGAGATGTGACAAAGCAGGGCTGCTTACAAAGAGCTTTTTTTCTTCTTCTTCTAGGGAGATAATTGGCATAATTTCCCATCAGTGGGATTTATTTTTTTCCAGGGAGGCTTTCCTCTGAAGCGAGGGCCTTATTTTGCGGGAACAGCATGGTGCCTCGCGGGCCTCGACATCCGCAGCCGGTGCGCTAATGACGACCCAACGCTGGGCTCACATGAGGAGGAGGGGGGAGCGGCGCAGGGAGAGAACATGCGGAAAGAAAGCTAATGAGAAAGGCAGAGACACGGGGAGAAAGAAAATAGGCTGACCGCAGGATGAAAGTGTCCTGCGGGCGCAGCGTGACCCGTGGAGTGGAACGCAGCGTGACGCAGGTGCAGAGTTCAGCAGCCGCGTGTCCGCGAGCGATTCCCGCTCAACAAAAGGCAGGAAGCTGCAGAGTATCAGGGGCCACGAGACCGACAGGTTGGCTGGAAAGAAAACGAGCAGAGAAAACATCTGAGGAAGGGATTCAATATTTCATTTTAACTAACGCTGCACTTTTTAAGAAGCCCTCATCTTTCTGGCTTGGGTCAATTTTGTTATTGATAAAAATATCAATAAAAGCGAGTTGCACAGAAACCGAGACAACATTCCTAAAACCAGCATAAACGGATTTAAAGAAACTTTTGCTTACTTTAATTATATAAGCCTGAAAAATGACAAATATGAGTTTATTTTTTACTTACTGGTTGCTTTAAACTCAAACAAATGCAAATAAAAGGGAATGGAAATGAGAATACCTTATTCATGTACAAGAAAGTAGTTTTATATTGCATAATAGAGCTTATTTTGGTCTTTTTTCAAATTATTTTGGGAAGCGACGTTTTATTTTAAAGGTTTGAAACTTTAATTTCTGCAAAACTAAACTGAAACTGAATTCATCCAAGCAAAACTAAAAGATATTACAAATTAATTTGAAAACAATTAACATTTTCTCCCCTGGACTGTAACTGAATCTTAACATATGACTTTAAAATAACATTAAAATAGTATTTCTCATTGATCGCAAATTATGTTGTATAAAAAAGTTTCTACATGAATAGAAGTTACATTAACTTTAATGTTTCTTTGCATTCATAAATTATTGTATGAGTTAGTTCAAAATGGACGGAAAGTTAAATAAACAGTTGAATATTCACTTTTTTTTAATTTCATTTCATTTCTTCAAATTGTCAACATGACAGTTTAATGAAAAAGTCTACAATGTTGAAATTCGTTTTAGATTCTGAGATTAGATTAAAAGATAAATTTCATTGCAAGCAATCCTCAAGCAGTCAACAACTGATGTTTTTTTTGTAAATAATTGAATTTTATAGTGAATCTCTTTCAAAACAGTCAAAGTGAGAATCAAAAAACTAAAACAATAAAAAGAAATCCACACGAAACAGTCATTCACATGTCCTGCAGTTAAAAAAATAAACCTAAAATCTTTTAGCTAACAACAGAGAACCAAAGTTCCCCATAAATAAAAGTAAAATCTGGACAGAAAATGGTTATTTTCAGGAGACAGAGGTGTATCTTATGGGTTAATGTGTATTTGAAAGTTGTATTTTATAAGTTTTCTAGTTTTTCTCAGCCTGACTGTCCCACTTCAGCGGTTGATGTTGCTGTTCCTCGTCAGGCCAGCGAAGGCCTCTCCGGCTGCAGAGTTTTCTAAAAGCACAACTTGGCTTACAGCGGTTTGATCCCACATAAATCATTTGTGTTTGATGAATTGGTGATAATGAGAGGCCAAATTTATTTTTATGAAAATGTCACAGGGTGTTACTTTAATGAGAGGAGCAGGGAAAGGTAATCCACTTATGAACTGAGCTCATGAGGGGCAACGAGGACGGAAAGCAGGAGAGCAGCAGTCTGTTCTCCATGCAGTTACGTCTGCATCTGTCTGTGTTTCTGTCCGTCTTTTCGCCGGGAAGTGAGAGAGCAGGCCCCATCAGCAAAGCCCCTCGGCATTTTGTCACGCAATGGGCTGTAAAAATGCTTATCCAACCCACACACACTCACTCACGCGCACACACAGAGGATATCCAGCGTGCAGGCAGGCGAGTGCCGGTCAGGAGTAATTCCTGCTCCGGGCACAAAGCTCCAGGCAAGGCAGGCGCGTGCTGGATATTTCATTATTCATTAATTTACTGTTTAACAAATCCTGTCATTACTGAGTCCGAGCTGAGTTCACACACACACACACACACGCGCACCGCCAGAACACACACTTCCAGCAGCAGGGGTGTCAGGCGTGGCAAATCTGCCTGTTTGATCCCGGCCTTCCCAACAAACGCGGAGAGAGCCATGAATAATAAGAACGGCGAAGCCTCGCCGGAACGAGGGAGCGTGACACCGTCTCACAAAAAGCCCTTTGGCGAGAAGCGAGGCTCCGCCGGGGCCTCAACCGAGGGCCCGGGGTTCATCACATGAAAAGACAAAACAAACAGTTGGCAGAGCTGTGATCGATAGGAAAGGCAAAGCTCACACACACACACTCACACACACACACTGACAAAAGGTGAAAGTGAATCAGTCACGTTCAACAAAAGAAGCTGCAGAGTCTCTTTCTGCAGATGGAGGCTGTTCTCAATATAGACCAGACTAATAGGATCAGGATTTAAAGCTCTGAACGTTTTTGGCCCAAATTCCCATAAAAACAAAAGGAAGCGTCTTCTTCAGCTTCCCATCGGTGCGCTGGTTCAGGATGAGGAACCAAAACACCAGAATAATGACTTTTACTTTCCCCTTCCACTGTTGTTCATATAATTAATTAACAGAGGAAACCTCAAGGCTACAAATAGTCATTATTTCCCAAGAAGAAAAACATGAATCATAAATATTATAATGGTACTGTATAATGGAGCTTTGCAAATAAATATTTGGGGCTGAAACAATTAATCGAATTAATCGATTACTGAAATAATCGTCAACTAATTCAGTAATCGATTAATCGTTAACAGGAGTATGGAGACTTAAACAAAGGCTCCTTGGAAAAGAAACTGCAACATAATTAAGTCAAAACTGTACAAAAAATATAAAATTTGGCATTTATGATACAAACACCTTTGTAAATATGTTTTAGCCAAAACTCTTTGAGTGCTTTAGCTTCACCCAATTCAAATTCACTAAAGAAATGCTGTGGTTTTGCATTAAAGGCAATAAAATGTTTATTTACTTATGTAAGAAATAATTATTTTTTTGCATCATTAATGTATTTCTAATATTATATAGAGAAGGCTTCAGTGATGAAAAGAAAATATGAAGAAAGGGTAACTTTTAATCTGATTAATCGATTAATCATCCGAATAATTGATTAATTCCTTTTTTTCTATAAAAAAAGGAAATTAATTATGTTTTTATTTGTATCTTTTAATGTATGTTTAAGTGGTGAAATGAAAAATATGTAAAATGAGCCATTTTTCATCTGACTAATCAAATAATCGTCAGAATATTCTATTTATTCTTTTTTTATTATGTAAAAAAAATTATTTAATTATGTTTTTATTTGTATTTTTTAATGAATTTTTAGTATTGTATAGAGATGGCTTAAGTGGTGAAATGAAAAATCTGTAAAATTAGCTATTTTTAGTCCGATTAATCAATTAATCGTGAGAAAACTCTATTCAGTTATTTTTCTCGTATATAAAAAAGAAACTGAATTGATTCATAAAAAGTATTTTCATGAATTTCTAATATTGCATGAAAACAGCGTAAATGGTTAAATGAAAAATCTGTAGAATGTGCCAATTTTTAATCCAATTAATCGTCAGAATAAATCAACAGATTAATTGATTATTAAATTAATGGTTAGTTGCAGCCCTATAAATTTTATTCTGAGTGTAACAAACCTGGAGAGAGGTGACCAGAGACCCGCCAGCCGACCTGCAGTGCACTTAACGGTTAAAGCCTTCGGGTCCTGGCAAGGAATGTCAAAGCAGAGAGATAAGACTGGTGTTCCAAGGAGAAAGGGCTTTATTTCTTAATCTGTTACTCTCAAGTGTGCAGCAGTCTGTGGGTGGCCGCAGCCTTGATGTCATTAACATGTGACATATGTAGAGCTGACTGGGAGAGGCTGGAGGCCAGAGTTTGTCTCCAGCGCCGTTCCTGTGTCTGCAGGGCCGAGCAGCAGGCAGAGTCTGGGCTTTGTCAGCACTCCAGCAGCCAGCCAGCCAGGTCGCTGTCTGCCACTGTTGATAGTGTGTGTGAGTTATCAGTATGCATGCAAGACAGTGTGCAGGGATGTGTTTTTGGGTAGCTCAGGGCAGGAGGAGACGCTGTGTGTGTATATCTGTGGTCTTGTTGGTGTTTGTAACGGGGGAGTCGTGGTAGAATGGCTGGGCAGGGACACGGGCAGTCCGAGTCCCTCAAGGTTCAACTGAAGATGCTGAGCTGATGTGACAATGTGATGCTGCTGAGGCGAGGCTGCCTCTCCAGACGGGTCAAGGTTGCACAGAGGAGACTCTGATTTTGCCACACAGCTTCTTACACTCATAGACGGTAACATAGAAACACAAGAATAGAAAACAATTCTCCCTCACAGCCAGTGTTGCAAGGTCAGACATAATGGTGCATTTTGAGGTTTGGTTACTTCAGTGTCTTGTTAAACTTGGTGTTAAAAAGCTACATGAATTAATCAGCTTCTATTTGTTAATCCCAATGAATGTCAGTTCATAATTTATATCAAATCTAAGCGGTCATGTTAACACTTGAACACCTGCAAAAGTTTTGGCCTATCTCTAAAATCTTTAAACTTTAAAAGTCCTTGAACATCTTAGAATCAGTCTATGGGCTGAACAAAAAATGTTCATTACGTTTCTCCATAAAATCATTCTTAGATAATGAGATTTAAGTCTAATCAGTTCTGTATATTTTGAACTCTTTCAGAATTAGTTGTTTTAGAGCCTCTTGTCACTTTAAATACAAATAAGCTGCTTCTGGCCCCCAATTCTCACATGAAAATGGCTGCAAACAAATAAGTAATTATATAACCATACATTTTTGAAAAGCAGAAGTGGAGCCTCCTGCACAACCAATGAGAATGCAGTAAGTGGTTTCTGGATGGTAAGTCAACAACAAAACATTTGCCCTTTCCAGCAGCCATTGTACCAACGATAAAGCCAGCTGACCAAACATGCTGGAGCTCGCCTGGGGTTGCTAGGTAACGGCGCAGTGCTCGTTAATTTGTGACACAACAATCATTTGAAACAACTCATTATCCAAAATGTGCAAAAAGTGAAGTCCTGCCCATCTATTCCTGCTTGTATTCTAGTGAGAAACACTGGCAAAGGAGATGCACCCAACTTGGCTAAAACTTAACCAGACATTAACCAGCTAGAGTGAGACTTGACAATGGAGACGAGGCACTTAAGTGAGAAGAGAATCGTGAAAGCATCAATGCTATTTAATGTAGGTCAAACTGTTATGTTTGGTATTTATGACCATGTAGCAGACTGACTATAACAGAGTACCTAAAGATTTGATTCATATTGGTTTCTGAATTGTCTGTTATGAGTAAAACAACACCAGCTCATCCCTTGGGTTAAAGAAACGTTGTATTTCTAGATGATTTACAGGTCAAAGTCCTTCTGAAGGTCTAGAGAACTATTGATCAATACCGTTTTAAATGGTTACAGGGTGGGAAATATTGCAAAGGGATTGATGTTTTTAGATTAATAAATGGGAACATTGTGTTTGAGACAGACTTTTATCAAGAAAGCACATTAAATCAAGTACGAAGTAACAAAAAGATCTGCTTTTAAACTGGTTCTTTGGTAAGTTTCTCAATACTCGCCTCAGGAGTCTTTTTACGGCCAAATGTAAGATTAAAGTGGATTAACAAACAAAACAAAAAGATTCTTCTGAAATTGGTCTGTGACTAAACACAGAGTAAACCATCTGGAAACAAGTAAAAAGAAGCCAGTAAAAATAAGTCTTTGCACAACAGAAAGACTTATTTCATGAAACACGAGTCATGTGATCAACAACCGGATGTTGCTACTGGTGGAAACGTCAAAGAAGACAACAGGAAGTGTTATGATGGGGCAGCACGTTTTTTTATTATTTATTGAGTGAACAAACTTATTTATGTGTGATTTTTATTTGCATTTCTTTTACAATTGCAAAATTGTGTTTGTGCAACTTTACCGGCATATTAAAGTCATGCGCATATTTGTAAAAGAAATGCAGCCACAATATCAAATTGTTAAATGGCTGCACTTGCTTGATGGGATAAATCTCCAACATTTAATCAATGACCAATTAAATAAGTTCTGATGGAGGTTAAATGCAACTAAAACATGTAAAGTCATTCATCTTTAAAATAGATCGTATGGATTTTACATAAATTAAAGTAATATAGCTCTTATTGAATTTGAGGATGTTTGTGTGCATCATTAATCTCTCATTTACAGGTATCTCCCTGCAAACATTCCCCTGGCAGCTGGATATGAGCTGTTTTCATCGACGGAGCAGCGCTTGGGTCAAAACGATTTCAGAAACATAAACAGGGAGCCTGGATCTGTGAATTAGAAGAACGACGGTCACAGCAGGAAGTCAAGAACATCAATAACCGACACAAAGAGGAAAATGAGAACACTGCAAAAATACTTCACTAAAAAAGAAAAAAATCACCCTGAGAGAATAAAAACACTGAGCAAAATTGCAGGCGGCACTTCGAAATACAATATCTGACTTCCACACGAGGGAAGAAATAACTTTTAAAGGCTTTATTGAAGGACATGTTGTCTCATTAACCCAAATATATGAGTCCAACATATTCACAGTTTGTGTCTAATCGCTGCTTAACGAGACTTTACTGGCACTTTCATGAAACTACATCCTGCTCTGGTAAATACATGGTTCCCATACGGTGAGAAAGTGTTAGAGACTGAATTTATTCACCTCTCATCCCTTAAAACATATTCGTAATGTATTGAATATTATTTACAGTCACTGATAGAGCTGTAGTTTAACCTTGCTGTTGTAACTAATGTATCTATGAAGTGGGGATTCAGAGCTGCGTTTGACGTTGCACCCAAAGTAAAAGTGTTTTAGCCAAGAAGTCAGAATTTCAACATGGCGACGCCCATAAACAGCTTGCAGTGTCTCTTATAAACTTACAAATTAAATTTTTATCACCAATTTTCAATTTGTTCAGTTTCGAGTTGCAGGTGCTACATATAACATATTTTACCCTCATTTTTACATTTTTGTCTTGTAAATTAAAAATGTTTCCACCAAGTCTTGCAACTGTTGATGTGAGGAGCGGCCATTTTGAAACGCAAAGTCCGCCTTAATGGTCGTAACTGGGGGTAGTTGGAGCTGCTCCCAGTTCCCAGTGGGAAATCTATGACGCCGGAGGGCATTCCAGTTGATTTTTCCCTAATGGGAAGTTGGAATTTCCCAGTTCAGAGTTCAACTGGGAAGCAGCATTAGCTTCACAAGCTATTCCTGTCTCTGTTTAGATCAGGGGTCTCAAACTCCAGTCCTCGAGGGCCGCAGTCCTGCAGTTTTTAGATGTGCCACAGGTATAAAATGGCTTAATTACCTCCTCCTTGTGTAGATCAGATCTCCA
>CAEFZX010007857.1:0-12922 GCA_903066825.1 Alfaro cultratus
ATAAATTCAAGCAGAAACTTTCCACAAACTCACAAGTTCAATGGATGCAAGAATTGTGCAGTGATATCAAAGAAGGGTCCAATGTTAACATGTAACTCTGTCTGTTAAGATGTTTTTGATTGAAATAGCTTTTGATTTTAGTACCTGTAATCACTTGATGCCACACATTCAAAGAATGACCGTTTGCAGTTCTTTATAATCCATAAATGTTTAGAAAACCTGCTGTGCATAATAATTTGGAACAGAGCATTTTGAGTTTTTTATTTTTGAACAAAATACTGTTCTCATGGGGAGCTTTGTTCAGTAAAATCTGATTTATACTGTAATAGTTCATGACTTGAAAATTATACTGACCATCATTTGCATTGACCATTTAAGAAAATCTGAGAAAATATCACTTGCACGGTTACGCATCATAAAAGCTGTCCAAAAGTGAAAAGTAAGGGCAAATATCCTTGCAACTGCACTGCAGCCAAAACCAGAGGAAATAATTGTCCAGATATGCATCACCTCAACCAGGAAATGATGAACACAAATCTACAAAAAAATCAAATTAGAACTACATTAACAGCTTCTTCAACATGCTGCCACCATGAGTGGTATTCATTAGCAATAATAGGACCAGAGGCATTGTCACACTGTGTGTGTGAGGCAGAGAGCAGCTGCTCCTACTCTTCTCTGCAGTTTAACAGGATTTGACTAATACTACAAAACAAAGACAACCTGATTCAAGGGTTGAGTCTTCAGCATCTAATGTTAGCGATGAGCAAAATTAGAATTATTAGCATTACGAACAGCATCATTCTCTAAACTCAGATTATCAAAACACTGGCATCATTCGGACTCCTGAACAGGTGAAACAGAACAACTTTCCAAAAATAAGCTTGCATGTACCAAATAAAATGCAGCTTTCCTTTTAGCTGCTTGTTGCCCATCTTGCTCTTTCTCTGACTTTATTCTTAAAGCCCTCATTAGATACGGTGTGTTCACTGATGTGATAAAAGATTGGAGTTTTAGGTCCTACAAAGGGTAAAATTTTCTAATTTCAGTCATTTACTCAGTTACTTTTGTTTGTATCTTTAAAAGTAAAACCTAGATCTCACATTAATACAAATCCTTCAAATCAGACAGGATAACCCTGTCTGATTTGATTTGAAATCAGACAGGGTGTCTTTCTGACACATAAGTCGATGAAAGCTGTTAGAATGTCATTTTAAGAGTTCAGGAAGGCAGTAAATTGTAAACCATAAAAGTTATTGAGATCTCAGGCGGCTGCGAGGCGTGCGGGCTGGAACGAGCCAAAGCACTAGTCCATGTGGAAGCGGCTGCGGCAGCTGAAACGTCAGATAGCTGGAAGCTGTTAAACAGTCACAGTACAAATTAATTGAAGTGTAAGCTGATGTGTAGAGGCAGTTAAGCTGTCAGACGAAGACTGAAAGAGCTTTCAGGAAGGCGGCAGACTCCATCCAGGAGTTGGTCCGCTCTCGGCCAGATCTGGATCTTATCACAAGCTGCTGGAGCTGGGCAAATACTGATGCGGAATATTCCAGTTGGTACAAATGTAGTTTGTTCTTTGTTCTGCAGGCTTTGATGTTTAGGTGCCACAATGTAGTTTATTTTTAGTGCCCTAAAAGCATCAAAGAGCTTGAAAGTTTCTCTATTGGGACCACATTGTATGACAGACCAACACAAAACAGTGTATATTGTGAAGTGGAAGGAAAATAAAACCTGGTTCTCCAAAGTTTTTAACAAACTTGATGTGTAAATGTATTCAGGCCCTCTCAGTCAGTTCTTTCTGCAGCTACAGCAGTAAGACTTAAAGGACCACCTCAACCAGAAGACCTCAACATTTCTCCATTCTTTATGGAAACTAACATCTGAGAACATCTGTTGTCAGGTTTTGCTGCAGATTCGCAGGTGGCTTTAGATCTGTACTTTGACTAGGTTGTTCTAACTATGAATATGCTGACGAAATCATTCCGTTGTAGCTCTGGCTATCTGTGTGTCATTGTTGTCCTTTTAAAAGGAGAACCTCTGCAGCAAGTCCTCTGCAACGTCTGAGTTATTGTCCATGTTTGTCTTGTATTTAGCTCCATCCCAAAACATGTAATGGTTTTTAGAACTAACTTTGCTGTAAATGTCTCAAACCTTTGTCCCTGACCCGTCTGCTGCGCTCGCTGGTCTTCATGATGCTGGTTGTTCTCTAACAAACCTCTGAGGCCAGAAACAGAAAATCTGGATTTATGCAGATGAAGTCACACACAGCCAGACTCTATTGGGACAGCTGTTAGCACTGAATTTTATTCAGGTGCATCACATGCCGATACTTCATCTCCATGACGAAGTATCGGGGTTATTGTACATAGAAGAAAACAAAAAATTGACCAAGGAGGAGTACATTTTTCCTAAAAAAATAAAACAGAAAAATGTGAGATTAATTTCACATTATTTTTGAGAAAAAAACCGTTGAAATTCTGTTGAAAAATAATTTTTTATTTCATTTTCCACAATTTAAAGCATGTATTTACAATGCTAAGCACAAATTGTAAAGTCAGAAATTTGTTAGACAAAAACTCAAAAGTTTTCAGATTATGAAGCCAAATAAAAAGTGACAAGTTTCAGGAGATGCACATGTGGATATCCTCCAGATAGAGGAGGATATCATAGAGGTGTTCACTATGAACACCTCTAATATGGTTAAACTTTTCATTAAGGCCACAATTCTGTATCAAAATGTAATTTTGTTATTGGTCTGATGTAATATTCTAATTTGAAATGTCTTTGTTAGCTGTAAGCAGAAAATAATCTTATTTAACAGAGATAAACATCCATCTGTGTATAATTAATCTATGTAATGTCACTTAGTGATAACATTCCTGAAATAAATGGGCATTTTAATATTCTAAATTACTGAATAGCTTTCTAATAGTTTTAATGAATGTACATTATTAATCCCAGAAGGAAATTCACATTTCAGTGCAATATTCTGTCATATAAAACCAAATACATGGAAGAAAAAAAATTAAACCTTATTTCATTTTCCTTCCATGTCCTGATTACACACCACTGTGTGTTTCACATCCGATCCCAGTAAAACACTACAATTAACTGGAAGAGCAAAGTCGGTTTAGGCAGACTGGTTCACTGTTGGATGAAAAGCAGTTGTTCAGATTATATTGTACATACATATGACTTGCAATTCACCCTGATCACTGTGGGCCATAACACAGCAGGCCATAAAATGCATCATCATAAAAATGTAGGTAATAAAATGATTACACTGATGTGTGAGTATGGAGGTTTTCTGTGCTATCGCTTCAAAAATATATTTAGTCCAAAGATGCTTGTGCTGTCATGCAGACTGTTTCCTAGCGCCCTTCAGCTGGATTACATTACTGCTGTCTTCGACGGCACAGACGGCTTATGTAACTGTTAGGCATTCATTTATTGTTGGTTTCAATTCTAATTTTCTTTTCTTTTATCTTTTTTTTTGCGCCCCCTATTCACACGTTTTCCTAAATGAGATCTCTTTTGTCACAGATTTTATTTAGCAAGTCATCCGAATCCGATTGAAACGGAGAAAAGTCCTGTTTCGGTTCAGACCTCCTGCTCCGTCCCTGAAGGCCGTTGAATCTGGGTCGTTTCAAATGGCGTGTGCACCTTTGATGTCCCTCCTGTTCAGTGAGGCCAGGTGTGGAGCTGAAAGTCTGCGCTGCGTGTTTGTGCGTGTGTGTAGGTGCTGTGTGAGGACGTGACCAAAGCAGACATCAACGCTGTGATCTCAGACCTTCTCCGGCTGTATGACATGGAGGCCAAGTGTATCTGAAGCGACAAAGCGATGGACTGGAGAGCCACGTGGAAGTTCTGTTGGTGTCGGTGTGGGAAGAACGTGAACATCCTCTGACCTGTGCAGTGGACAGCTGGGGTTCAGGTGCGTTTGAATATGTGTGCATCTGAGGCAGAGGAGACTTTGTTTTTGCCCCACTTACCCTGTGGAGCTGAGAAAATTGTACCGGCAGTACCGCTGTCTGCCACTGAGGGGAGACATGTCTCACCTTTGGCTGTCTCAACACTACATGAGGCAGGTTTGTACTTCAGATACCACAGTGGGAATTTGAGAAGTCCTACAGCGCTCTCTGTAATTATTGGTACATTGGTTTGTAATAGCAGAGAATAAATAAAAATGTTATTTTAATGGAATTGTGAACGATGGTGGGCTTTTCTTGTTGAGCTGCATCACAACACATGTCTGCATTTGCAAATGTTTTTTCACCAAATACAAACCAAAATGTATTCATATATTTGAAATCCAGAATTAATTCTGAGACCATTTATTATTAACAAGTCTATTGAAATGAGGGGTGCAATAAATGCTTCTATTGCTCTTCTTTTCCACTTCAATATTTAGAATTTATTCATTTATTACAGGGATAGTGCAGCATTTTATAGCGTAACCAAGTAACTGTACTACCTCACGTTGTTATTAAAAGGCTGCATTTATCAAATATGACTTAATAGAAATTTTACTTCCTTATTTAACACTATGAAATTGGACCTCTGTGTCTTTAAAGTCTCCTGCCCTTTCTAAAACTCCGCCTTCCTGAAGTCGTCACAACACGGCTCCTCTATTAACCCTTTAACGATGTTTTTACCAGCGTTGCACTGAGAGCTCTGCAGTTCCACCAGGTGCTAACTAAATGCTGCTGGCTAGTCTGAAGGAGCTGAGTGGAGTACCGGTGGGGAGGGCTGCTCTGTGAGACAGAAGCTCTGAAGCTTGGAAACTGCAGCTCTGAGGAGGCGCTGTGCCTCAAAGGTGTGTGTAAGCTGACGTTGGAAGATAATAAGATAAGAAAACATAAACAGATGTCATTATTTACATTTGTTTAAGACTTGTTTTACAGATCTAAAATGTGTCTGTACTTTTGACAGTCAATATTGAAAGACTACAATTTATCAATACAGATGAAACCTGTAAACATAAAATTGATTTTGTTCACTGTTTTAAATCATATTTTTTTTAAAAATTGGTTTTAATTAGGATGAATGAATTTATTTCTATTTGCTATAAGCCATAATGATGAGAGGTTTTTTTCCTGAATGTTATCACACTATTGATATGATCTCGCTAGAGGCACATCAAGATGTGCAAACAGACGTACTGAAAAACCGCTCTGAGAGGAAGAATCCATTCTTTCAAAAGCAGCGTGAAACTCCATTAAACAGCCTTCTGATACACTCGAGTTGAGTGTTCAGAAAATAACAAAACTGCCACATTTGGAGGAAAAATACCTGAAAGGCCCATTTCCAATCATCATCCCAACTGTGACCTAGAGGTGGGTTTTGCCGCAGGAGGAGCTGCTGCACTTCACAAAGTAGATGATATCACATTGAAAGAACGTCATGCAGCAATACTGAAGCAACATCTAAACATCTGATCCTTTTCATTCATATTTATTTTACTTGTTTAATGAACTATTCATATTTATTATTGAATGAAAAAAAATGTCCATAGCTGGACATAGTTGTTTATAAGACAACTATGGCAAATACTAAACGAATGTATGAAAACTTCTCAGTTGGAAGAAAGTAAATTTTTTTAAAAATCAGCCTATTATTTTGACAAAGAGCAAACAGCTCCAGATTTTGGTGATCTTAACTGATGTAAAAAGGAAGCGTTTAGTCTGATTTCCTGTCAATACTGTAAATATCAGCTGTATGTATTTACTGCATATGCAGCATGCTTCTCATCTCAGACTACCTTTGGCAATCTGATCCTGAACAGTTCATGTTAAGGTCCTGACATGTTGTTGCAGTGAGATACGGATGGAGCAGATCGCAGAGGGGGCTCTGCGATCTGCTCCTCTGTGACTCTGCTGAGCGTGAATACTGTTAAAGTCCGTCTTCATTTCCTTCTTCTTATCGCAACGAGCTTCTAAGAAGTGATATTTTTAGCGGTGGAGTGCTGGGCTACTTTTAGGTGTGTGCAGGCAGGTCTGTGTGTCTGTTTAGTCCAGGATGAAGATGTCACATGATCAGTTGTGACACATGTGAGCCCACCCCCATCCCCTCCCCACTCCCTCTCCTGTCTCTTCCCGGGACAAGAAGCGCCCTGTTTGTGTTCCCTGTTCTTCACACGTCGCACAATATTCCCCATCTTGATTCTTCCAGTTTATTTTCCCCCCACTTCTAGGGGGAAAAAAATCTGTCTGACTCTCACTTCATTTGCTCCAGTCCTCTCTTGCTCTATTTTTTCCCCTCGTCTCTCCATCTCTTTTGACTGATACCTTCACTTCTTCCCCTTCTTCCTTATGCTGCCATCTGTCCCTCTCTCTGTGTCTTCCACATTTCTTCCCTCTCCCTTCCTCCTCCTGCCTCCTCTCCCTTGTCTTCCTAATGTTATATTAATAATGGAGAGGGCGCGTGTTCAGCCAGACTCCATGAATTAACCATCAGCTGGGAAGGAGTCAGAGGAGAGAGGAAGAGGAGCAATTGGATGGATGGATGGATGGATGGATGGATGGATGTGGATGGATGGATGGATGGATGGATGGATGGATGTGGATGGATGGATGGATGGATGGATGGATGGATGGATGTGGATGGATGGATGGATGGATGACTTCACTCCTCTGTGTGCCTCTGATCTGCTTACACATCACTTCAGCCTTTTACTCTGGGCTGGAGGGGAAGTCAGAAGGTCACACACACACAAGCAGCTGTGTGCAGAGGCACGTGCATGTGTGTTTATGTCAAAATGACAGTTTGGGATGTTAACGTTACATCAGGCCCGCAGTCTGAGAGGAGAGCGTCCTTGAACTGATAAAAGCTCAGCAGCCTTCAGACTGATTAGACATCAGCCATTTGCTAAAAGAACAACATATTCAGCGCAATAATTGACAAAAAATACAAAATTACACCTTGCCACCTTTTCTGTCTGTAAATGTGCTCTGCTCAAAACTCTTGAAGCGGCGTAGTTTGAGCCTCACCTGGTTCAAATTCTGTAAAAACGATCCAATAAATAATCACCAGATCTGCCTGACATTAGTCCAGCCGAAAGGTCTGAGCTTCTCACATGTGGACGTTAGGACTTTTTAACTGCAAATGATCAAGTGTTGCTGCTTTTCAGGAAATAAAATGTCCATCTTTTTATTTAAAAAAGGGAATTGAATTATTGGTTTACTTGTATATTTTGATGTATTTCCAATACTGTATACATAAAGGCTTGTGTGATTAGACAAGATAATTCTTTCTTACTCACACAAGAGGGAAACTTAAGCTTTCATAGCAGAAAGTGGACAGAATACAAACAGTTCAGTGTAGAAAAACCACCAGGCAGGCTAAACTCAAATCTTAAATGATAAATCTGCAGAATGTGCAGGCTTTTCAAAAACAATATTTAGACATGTCGTCTGTGAAATGCTCTTTTTGTCCATGTTACAAAGAAAATGGTTTCCAGCATCCATTTAAAGTGGTTCAGAGTTACACAAAATGTTCTCCAATGATCAAATGGGCTTTCAGTTGATTCCATTTGTGCACCATAAGGACAGTTTTCCATTTGCAAACAAATGCACCCCGAGTAAATATGAATTTTGCTAAATATAAATTTTACTAAATCACCCAAGTGATCAGCTTCTTTTGTTTTGGCAAAATGGACCAAAAACTGAGTTTGTAACTGACTCTGAAAGTCCAAAAAAAAAAAAGACCAAAAGTCTCTCAGAAAGATGCAGCATTCATGAAATTGCTAAGATTTTGGGATGTGGTCACAGAACCATCGAATGTCTTGCTGCAAATAGTCAACAGGGTCACAAGAGATGTCTTAGTTCTGATTCTGATTATTTTATTAGGCAACTTGCACTACTTGATTTATACCTTTATAACTAATTAGGTGACTTCAGAAGCTGATGGATCGAACTGGATTTAATTTAGGGGCTCAAAGCAGAGAGGTTGGGAAACAATCTGTCTATGAGTTCTGCTGCTGGGTTCCATTGATACAGTGTGTTAATGCAGGCTCACTGGACTAAAATAATAACTGGAACCATTTGACGGCTGTCAGGATGGGTAGGTCTGGTGCAGCAGGATGAACTGACTCAGGAACAGGACTCAACTCCACCCTCAGCACTGCAGTCGTCTCTGATCAGCTCAGGTCGATACTGATGTCGTTTAGGCTGTGGCAGCAGGAGAAACACCTCGCTGTCTGGCTCCTCCACAGCCTACAGCTCATTTACTGATCTTTGCACCTTATTTCGCAGAGTTAAGGCTGAGGGCAGCCTCATTTGCTTCTGAGGCTGCCCTCAGAAGCAAATGGGTGTTTTTGCACATCTCTTCAACATTCAGCGACTGGGATTAGAGAAAGTTTCTTCTTTTTCTTTTTTTTTCCTATATTTGCCTGTGGGAGATGGAGAGGAAGAGTTGAAGATAAGAGCAGAGAAAGATAAAATCGGCAACAAAGCTTTTCATCACCATGTGTGTGTGTGTGCGCGCGCGTGTGTGTGTGTCAGCATCTGGACAGGCGAGCGAGTCTGCAGCCCATCTTCCTCTAGTGTAGAAGACATCTATTAATAAGTTTGTCTGATTTATCTATAAATACATTTCTCCTCCTGTTCCTCACACAGACTCACTATTTAAGTACTTCTGACAGTCAGTGGGGTCGGCGGAGAGTGGGTGTGGGGGGGTAGGTTGGTGAGTGGGTAACTTGGCAGAGTGGGGGATGTTTGCAGGACCTCGCCGTGTGATTCGTTGTCTGTATGGAGAGACCCTGAGCCTCCTGACGTTCACAGGGAATGCTGGGAAACGGCAGGTGTTTGCACCTCTCTGGCTCCATGCTGGTATCAGTGAACATGCAGAGGCCGGCGGCCATGTTTTCTGCTGCTGCCGCTTCTGCAGCCGGCCGACGTTTCCCAGAACCACACAAATGGTTTGGATCCTGAACGGAGGTGGAGTCAATGATTACATCACTTTTTAGACACTTTGTGCATTTACACACAAAGTATAAAATGCTTGTACCTTTGGAATCCTCTCTCTCCTGTTAATCCTGTTGTTGTGGAGGCTAAATTTCATGTCTATGAATGGAAATCTATTGTGAAATATTCATTCTTTCTTGCAGTCAGAAATTCAAAATGTACAGTGATTAAAAGAAACAATCCTTGGATCCAAATCTAATTAACATTGTAGCACCATGTCATACAGCCAAAGATTTAGTTGAACATTTTCAGTACTTTTAAAATGTTTAGCTTTAGAATTTTTTGTTTTGTTACAATGTATTTCATCATCCTAGCATTTTATTTAATTTATCTATTTATTTACATGCCTCTTACTGCTAAAAGAACAAAACCAATCACTTATAAAGGTGGTGTTAGATTCAGCATTCAGTCAGCAGGTGTTTTTCATATAAGCAGTGTGGCTCTCTGCCCAGGGCTGCACAGCCTGTTCTGGAAGGGGATTGTTATTCTGATCTAGATGTCCAGTTACTGCAACCCTGTGGTGTGGACCGGTGGCTACCGATGCTAAAGATGGTGTCGGATTCACAGTTTAATGATTCAGCTTGAAATTAAAGAGCTGATTTTAGAGCATTAAAAAAAATAAAAATAAATCCTGTGCTTAATTTGATCATAACATTGTACATCCTCATCTGAACAAGTTTACTCTGAACACAGGTTTTACAAAATGCAGTTTGAAATGTGTGAAAACGTTATTATATTAGGGTGACATTCAATTGACACCTGGGTGTCAGTTTCAACACCCAGGTGTTGAAAATGTTTTTTTAATAAAAGTTACATACTGCAGCTTTGAAGTAATTTCTTCGGTGGCTACTTTCTTTCTTTTCTTTTTTTTTTTACATTTGAGTTTGATTCTTTTTAAATTAACGTGATTCATACTTGTGTACGTTATTTGACAATCTGCCCACATCTATATTTTATTTTAACTTTCAGGTTTTATGTGTAAATGTTCATGTTTATCCTGGACTGCAGTTTTATCTTGCGCTCTTGGCATCTGGACCAAAACACCCCTGTAAATGAGTTTTTAAATGCAGTATATTTAAAGAAAATTGTACAAAAACTCCCCCACAACAAATAATTTACAATGCTCTTTTTGTGATTAAACCACCTTAACTTTTAAGTGTGAAAAACACAAGACAGCGCTGTGAAAATGTGTTTGCTCCCTTTACAGATTCCTTCTCTGTATTTTATTTTTTTTGCTCTCTTTTCTCATTTAAATGTTTCTGATCTTCAAACTAATTTTAATAAATGGGATGATGTTTAGCCCTTTAGGACACAGTGTGCATAAGAGATCAAACGTAAACCAGGGAATGGATTAGAAAGTTAAATAGTTGTAGAATTTAAGATCTAAGCACCAAGCATGAGTAGATTAATGAAACGAAATCTGACAAAATTCAAGGTTAGAATTGGAAAACGAGGGACAGAACCACATTGACCACAGGATTGTTTTATGTGAAGTGAAGCAACGCAGCAAATAAAAAGTTGAACGTGTTAAGAAGAGGATTTCATTTTATAGTTACAAATTCATGTTTTCATTTACACTAAGAAGCAAAAGGTTAGTATTTAGTTTCTATAGGATATTTTTTTTGTCAACACAGACGAGGTGTCACAATTCATTTGCATCATTTCCTTCAACATACCAAAAATCCAGAAAATTAAACAATGGGAAAACGAACTGCTAATATCGTATTATTAAATTTACTATTGTGTACATTGTTGATTGGGAGAACTGCAACATAAAATGCAATATTTATTATCAATAAACCACCGCCTTGTGTTGATTACAACGCCATCAAAATATTTAGAAAAAAATAAATAAATAAATTATATATATATATATATATATATATATATAACTTATTTTATACATTTCAGGATTTTCTACAAAACGCAGGTGGTGTCGTCATCACGCAATTTATAGGAGGGGATGATTTGGACCAGGCTTCTCCTTTATGGCAGGCAATTGTATCATGTAATTTATTAAATCTGCTATTTGAAACAGAAATATAGACGTCTTTCCTAAGACGCTACACTTTAATTTCATTTTAGAATATGGAAACATTTTAAATTGGTCATAAATTAGAGAGTCATGAAAGTGAATGAACAAAGTACATTTTCAAAATCATTAATGTATTTACAGTGAAACGTGGACACAGTAAAGAATGAAAAGTTATATTTTAAATAAGGATAGGGTGAATTTTGAATGGGTGAAACTTTGTTTAAAGTTTCAATTAAACCTTTCTTGATTATTGTTTAATTTTAAATTTCTTTGTCATTTGGAAAACAAAGTCTCATTGACATGAGCTGTAAAATTTCCAACAACAAGATCAGGCTCTATCCTGGCAATAATAGTGACGTTAATAACACATCATAAAAGAAAAGAAAGACTTTTTCTGCAAATGGTAGTAGCTTCTTTACAATCAGTGTAAATCTGAAGTTTATTGGTCACACAGTCAGAACAAAGAGAAAAAAGAAGTAAAACATGTAAAAGCAGCTTCATTATGGCCATAAAAACAAGCTTTTATTGCAGCGAGTTGCACCAGCATGTCTCTGTCGGCCATCTTGGAGCTGATATGAGCTGGTCAAGTGAATAAAGGAGCCGTCGCTTTAAGAACAGCTTTATTTTCTGGTTTATACTTCAGTTTATTTTCCCAGATGTAGGCTTTTATTATTTTCCTGGTGTTTGGCCTACGGTGATTTTGAAACTTTGTTGTTAGGCAGTACCACAAAAATGCTCGAAAGGAAAGTCTTTACAGTCTGGACTTGGAGAAACTGTTAGTCAAAGAAAAGCACTTAGAAGCAACTAAACTATGTGATATTATGGAGCATTAATTTGTGTATATTTCACAAGTCACATATTTATTTTTAGTATCAGCATTTGTTTCCCCTGAAGTGATTTTATTTTCCTTACTTACAGTATATTGAAATTCCAGGAAGAAAACAATCAAATGAAAGTAAATAAGTAATGCTTCCTCTTCTTTCTTCTTATATTGTGTATTTATTTTTTAAATAAAATGTTAAGGTTTCCAGCGTTGTCTATGAATTAACAGTCACTTTGGTTTACATATCTTTGTCCAGAGATTAGTTTTAGTTAAAGGCTTTTGGTTATTCCCAGATACTGGAATCACAAACAATTATACAAGCTGGCCACTTTTTTAGGTACACCTGTGTTTGCAAACAGAAACAGTGACATTGCAGCAACTTAACACTTTTGATGAAGCTCAAAAAAAGCATCAGAACAGGGGAAACAGGAAGGTTTAAGTGACTGTGAATGTGAATCTGACTAGTTCGGATGCTAGTGATCTACTGGGAATCTCTTAGAACATATGCAGTGGGCATCAGTTGTGTGGAAGGAAAACACCTTGCTGATGGGAATGGATGAAATGGTTAGTGTGGTTAACACCACCTGAGGAAACTGAAGGTACAATTCACACAAGCTCAGCAGCTCTTGATGACAACAGACTGGCGAAAACGCTGCCTGGTCCGATGAGTCTAAAGTTCAGGTGTGACTTTCAGATGGCAGAATCAGAGTTTGGTGTAAACAACATGAAAGTACAAATCTGTTGTGCCTTTCATTAATGATTCAGACTGGTGACAGTGAGAGGAAAGGCTTCTTGACACATTTTAGGGCCCCTTGGTATCATTCACGTACCACGGCCTGAGTGTCGCTGCTGAAAGCGTCCATCCATCCCTTTATGACAACAGTGCGCCCTCCTCACAGCTACTGCCAGGTGGAAGTTGCACAGTGTTACGAAGCTGTGCAGTTTTGACTCAGTTTTGATCTGAGTCAAAACTGGCTTCTTGAATATGTGAAAAAGTTTACTGCATTCAGATGGGCTCCAAAGTCACTAGATCTCCAGCAGAGAGGGAGATCTCTGATGTAATCATGTCCATATGGACCAAAATCTTATATATATATATATATT